>JASUDE010000144.1:41240-105932 GCA_034509685.1 Colletotrichum cereale
CCCCCCCCCCCTGCCTACCGTCTGACAACGCGGAGGACAGCAGCGAGAGACGGCTGACAATCTCATCGCGTCTCTCCCCTCTACCCCAGAAGAGAAGCCCTCTCCCCCACCGGTCTCTTTCAGCCAATGTATTGACGATGGGGGGGTTGACTCGTCTTGTCTTGCATGCCTTTCCCGCCTTGCCTGCTGCGGGCCCTCGCTTCCCGCCCTCGTTCGCGTCCCGAGGATTAGCTGCGTCCTCTCGTCATCTCGCGTGAGAAAATGGCAGGGCCTTTCTGGTGTTGGGCGAAGGAGGGACTGCGCCATCCCGCTCGGGTGCAGAGGAGCAGCGCGGCGGGCATGCAAGACGCCTCTGCAAATGCGTCCTCTCCTTTGGCCGAGGCCGGCATCGCGGTGTGACAGAGCGTCCACGAAGTCGGGCGACATCCCAGTCTTCTATCATCGATTTGTACAAGGGTGAATTGGGTGCTACCCACAGTCTGCCGTCCGTTGGGTCGAATCCGACTCGGCTCGTCAGCCTCCCCTCCCCTACCACACTTGGCCTTGCGATGATGTCGACGATGGGGAGGAATTCGTCATCGCCGTCAGCGTCGGGCTCGAGAATCCTGGGGAAGACGCCGTATAGAATCCTACGGACGTGGCGAGGTCGTGGCGAGCGTTCACGGTCTGTTTCCAAAGGCTCATCCTTCCTCCCCCCCTCCCCCCACGCTGTCAGCTGTTTTCCGTCTCCTGTCAAAGCCCATCGAGTTGGGGGAAAAGAGTTGGGGCGAATATATTGGTCCAAAACCGAAGGAGCTGCGTCCGAGCATGTCGATGTATCTTCCCTCCGCAGGGCTGGATACTCCCTTTCGTGTAGGTACTTAGGTATGTGTGTGTGAGTGTATGTTTGTGCGCGCGCGCCGTGTGCCTTTTTGTTCCTATATCGAGTGATCGCGGACGAGCTAAGGGCCACCGAAGAGCCGACTGAGACAACCGACCGATACGGGCTCCCTGCCGGAGCGCCGGGTGCGAAGAGTTCTTCTGGAGTTGCCCGAGAAGCCCGAAGGCAGGGGACGACGCCTCTCCCGGAGGAACGAACTTGTCGACCGTCTCCTTTCCCTCGTTGTCACCCTTCCTCCCGCCGACGACGAAAGAGTTTCGATAGTTTCGACTCGCGCTTTGTAGATCAAGGGATGGATGGGGTTTCTGTTCCTTGTCAAACCGGGACGTCTCTCTCTGTCTTGCGGTGGTGCCCACGGACAATCACGGAGTTGGCAACTTCGGACCCCCAACTTGGGGTCGTCGCGCTTGCGCCCACCCCCCTCCCCCCGGAGGAGGAAAAGGGGTCGATAGGAAGGAAGCTTGCAGCGCCACCAAAACCAAAACGAAAAAAAGGACGACAGGAGTTTCAGCTCCTTCTCGTTCGAAGCGAGAATCATCCGAATCCGCTGACGGCCGGACGTAGTCGCTACGGGATCTCGAGATTGGATCCTGCTGTCGTATCGATCGGGGCGGACGTAGACCACTCCCCCTCAACTTATGCTGCAGACGTCGTCGTCCATGTAGAGCGAGGGAAGATTGTCCGTTTCTCCCTTGTTCCAACTTCCAAAGCATTCATGTCTCGCCATGGCGCTGGATCGAAATGGTCTTCGGGCCCGAGGATTACTCCCAAGGGTTGTTTGTTAGACCTGAGAGATCTCTCCCTCCCCCCTTCCCATGAACGGACGGGGGGGGAGCTCGACGGGCGCTACCGTCCGTAGTGTCCGGCGACAAGTGTCCGTAAAGAAAAGAAAAGAAAACGATGGCAGGCTTTGCTTGACAGTTGCAATAAGATGGTCCACGGTCGTCAAGCTGGCCCAATGGCGGCTCGATAGAATGCAGATCGCCAGGACTGGAAGCGCGGGCTAAGGAGCCGCAATATCGACGACGGACCGTCTATGGGGTTGGCGTGGCGTCGTTCCCCGGACGGGGCGTATGCGCCGTACGCCTTTTGTCCTCCTGGTCATGCAGAGTTAAGACGACGGCGTCGGTCTTCTTTGGACGCGGACGAATGGGACCGGCCTCTAGATCGTTATAGGTGTCGGATGCCTAGCAGACTGGTTGGTCTAATTTGATGTCTACAGAACGGCGCCTCGTGGTGGTATACCACGGGTTGGAGGGTCCGCCGTCAAACCTTTGTTTCCATATAGAGCTGCGGGCAGGCGTCCACCTTTGAAGTTTGACTCAAGTTGCAAATCACATTGCATTGTGTTTGGCAAACGTTCGGCCGTTGCTGGTTGTTCAATGCCAACCTGGCTCGCAGGGTGTAATTTGAGTCAATTTCTCGTCCGGACATTGCGACATCAACTACCCGCCAGCCTAGTCAGGTCTAGTTTTGGCCAAAGTCCGCATATGCGTTCTTGCGTTGAGTCTTCGTGCCCGAGTTGACCGAGTCTCGCAATGCTAGTAAGCGTCTTTCCGTTGCATTGTTGCCGTTTTGAGCGTGATGGCTGTCATATGCGTCACACATCTCCCGGGATCGCAATCCGTTGAGTCTTGTTTGTACGAATAGCCGGGCGCCCTCGTCTGGCTTCAACTACAACCCCTCCCCGGTCACCGAGTTGAATGTCATATCTGCTGCACCCCTGCCTTGCCCCGTTTGCCAACCTCGTTCCTGCCCTTGATCTCCTGATGGGGCAATTGGAACGCCATCGCGGGGACGCCCGGCGGGGTCAACAGGGCCAAAGTGGGAAATATATTGGGCTATCCGGCTCGAGAGAAGCAAGCACTGGCGCGGCGTTCCGGAGTTGCGCGTGTCGTGCCACGCGCCTGCAGTTGACGATGGCGGTTAGCCGCAGCCTCTTGTCTCTTCCTCGCACATTCTGTCTCTCTCTTGACTTCAGTCCATCTGCAAGTCCAGCCAAGCAAGCGTGCATAGCCCTCTGATGGTCTACAAACCCGGGTTCATCTCGTGATGATCCCGGCAATGTAAGCGCGACGGCTTGTCGTATTCCGCATGATTTTGGTGTTAGTCCTTCCCTCGCCTCGTCCGGTAGCTGCGTGCTTGGCGCGGACCGGTTGTCTCGTCGACTCGGTGATATCAGGTGAAGTCCGTACCCGAGATTCCCTCATCGTGTATGCGTGAAGGCGCGTGGATGTCCACGCACGGGCGGCACGTCAACCGTCAACCGTCGATCATTGTCCTACGGATCACCGACAATAGGACGATGTTTGGGTGGCAGCGCTAGGCTTAGCCCGTTTTCTCTCTCTCATGCTGTTCCTCGGTCTACCCCCATGTTTCCTGCTGCCGTCCATCTCTTGGATTTCGAACTTCATCTCCTCTTCTTCTCAGTCCATCCATCCCTACCTAGCCCAGTTTCAACCTTGTGCTCTATCAAACTTGCAATAAGCCTTACGCAGACCCGACGTCAACCTGAGACCCACCACTGGATAGGAATTCAACCCGGCCAGAAACAAGAAGAAAGAAAAGGGAGAGTAGCTGGCCGCCATCATATGGGGTCGTGATGGAGGGTGCGCCGTATATCGACGACAGCCAGTCGCCATGAGCTGCACTTGCAGGTCTGAAACGCAGACATGAACGCCTCAGGAGCCGTTCTCCCACACCCTCTTTGATGCCAGTCGACTAGATGGAAACCCCCTAGTTCATCCAGCCATACAGAATCCAGCTTCACATTTCCGTGATCCAGGACGCCGCGCGGACTAGGAAACCAACGACGAGTAGGATATGAGGAAACCAAGCGAGCGATTATGCCTGGTTCGCGCCCGGGCAAGTGAAGAGGGAAACGGGGATGAGAGGAGGGGTAAAAGAGAGGCGGAGCTAGAGTCGACGCAAGTCTGGAACCAGGTGCAGTCGCTAGCAAGCCCGGCAAATGAGGAGAAAGAACTAGAGAGAATCAACATGGTGCCGGGGGTGTAGCGGAAGCGTACCGGACTATATCGCGGTGAGTCGGTGATCTCTTCGTCTTTTCTTGGCCCTCCCTCTCTGCAGTTTCCCATCACGTCGTTCCTTCTTTTCCCCTTGCCCCGGCCTCGTCGGTTACCGGGCAAGGTCTTGTTGACCGAGGGGGAGGGATATACAGCACTAGCTGGGGCCGTTGTCATGTCGGACGGCGGTAGCGTGTTAGGCGATGATGGGACAAGATCGTCCGGAGGGTGATGGATCTTGTACAACACCCCCGGCATCCTAGCTTCTTGTCACTCGCGGCCTGTCCCGGTTCGTTTGCCCTCCCTACCCTTCCACTCTCGTCTATATAGCTCCCAGTTATGCCCACATCATCGCCATCTTCTCAACACCGGCAACACCCCACAGCATAATAGCTCCTTCGATATCAACATGTGCGCCGTTGATGAGCTACGGATTGGTGCTCGACATGACTCTAAGCAAGAGTTGACCAGGTCGCCGGTCTATGACCTTTCGGGAAAACAATATCCAGCAGGGTGAGGATGCCTGGGTGGGATAGGTATCGAATCGGGTACTTTGAGCAGAGAATCGCCCACACCGGCCAATGCAGCAATACAACCGCTAGCAATCGATGATTCCATGATGACGGGTCGACGACAACAACTTGGGAAGAGATGTCTTTGGAACGAGGTTGTTGGAGTACGTCGACGAAAAGCGTACACAGCAACGCTTAAAGAGAGGGTTGATGACGCACGGGTCGTCAGTGGAATGGAAAAAGAACAACCCACCCACGACATGGCTTGCGTGGAAGCCTTGGGCTGAAGAAAACGAGGATTCCAAAGCGGCCATCTTGGTACCGGCGCCACACGTTTCGCAAGATGGAATGACGGAAGAGGCGGCGGGACGACTGCGCAACGGCCGACAGTACCGGAGCTCCGTATGTATACGGTTTCGAGCTGGGACGAGAAGACCAAGGCCAAACGATGGGAAGGAAGAAAGAGCCGCAGTGAACGGATACGTCATCAGGGTCGTGCCTCGGGCGAAGCAGAAGCTCCTGGAAACTGGAACCAGGATTTTGAAATTCGCGGCGACGTCAGAAGCCGGGTCGACAGTGGAATATTTTCATGAAAGAGGACTGTGGTCCCAGCGGATGCGGGAAAACCCGAACCCAGACTGACGTATCGTGGTCAGTTCGACATCTGCGTACTGATGAGAGCGGTTTCCCAGTTTAAGAATGGACGAACGACATTTCGAAGACGTCAAGGTTGAGCCATTTTGGGTGAAAGGAAGAGATCCTGTCGCCAGCTGCGGATGGAGCCTTGCTTGAATCGAAAACGGATTCAATCAGTCTCCCTACTCGAGGTGCTTATCCGTGTCGGTGGAAGACCGAGCCGGTTAGGAAGTCATGTTAAAGATGGAGATGCGTAACAATGGGTAGGTAGGTGGATGTATGGATGAGCTTCCTGACTTGAACTCAACCGGTCGACGCCTCATATCCTCTTGGGCGTTCTTGTTGTTGATATACCATCACAGCCTGAACGTCTTCGACAGGCCGATGCCAAGATATCACAAGCCGCAGAGTAAAGAGACGCCAAAGGCTAGACAACGAGTCGAAGCAAACTTAAACCCGTGGATGGCCTACATACTTAATGTCACAGGATCGGGCAAGGGAAGAGAAGTAACCAATAGGGAAACGAAACCGCATGTCAGCACGACCATGCTGATTGCTAGCCCACAGCACCCACAACAGTGACAGGAGAACTGAGGATTATTGCGTCCAGGTCTCCGGGTTGGCTTTTGTTGTATCTTTGGCTGCGGCTTCATATCGCCATAGTGATTTGAATGGGGTTGAGCCATGTGGCTAAAGAAAGGCCCTTATGGCCGGCCGGACGTCTGACTAACAAATCGCCAAATGAAAGCAAATTGGTGGTGTGTCAGCGCTGGTAGTTTGTCGGTGATCTTTTTTGAAAAGAGGATTGAAAAGAATTGCAGACTATGGGGCCTATGTCTTGGAACAATATCGTAGGGCTGGTTGGGAGCTCCAATTTTAGAAAACCTGCTTTTGGTAAGTAAGTGACGATGATCATAGTATAGAATTCCTACTAGAGGGTACTCACCTAAAGACAACGCCTCCAAAGATTGCTCTCACACTTCATTCATGACTTGACATTTTTTGAGACCACTACAAAATGATTGAGATCAAGTGCAGATACCTTTCATAAGAAGTTGAAAAGGGTTTCTCTCGCCACTCCTGCCTCTCACCTATTATCTTGCACGATTCGTTTCTATGTCATCTGAGCAATTGCCTACGTCCGCAGTGACTTCATCTTGGGTCTGAGCGGTGATTTTCCTTCATGCAAACCGAGGCTGAGGCTCCAAAGAAGATCATTTTTTGACATCGAACTTCCGAATCCGGACCTTACACCGGCCTCGAGTGGGACTTCAGTCATGCCTGAAAGGTCCTGAGTCTGACCCTCAGGAGGTAAACACTCCGGCTCGTCTGAAATATTCTGCATCCATATTCGAGATCCGATCTGGCAGTGCTTGACATTCTGAGGGCCGTGCTGCTGCATGGTGTCATCCCAGCCTCGAAGAAATGCGACAACAGTGTGTGACGTCTCAGTCACAATGTACAATGGCCAGGTTGCGAGACGGATGCAGCCTACGTCCCCGGGCAACGTGGGTTGAACTTCGACATCGTCATTCTCTCAAACCAACCTATAGATGCTGGGTTATTTCGGTGCGCAAGTCTTCAAGACAACGGTTTAGAACACCCACGAAAATCTTGCTGAATCAGTTGTTTGGATGCCTTATAAACAATCCATCCGTTGATTCTTCATTTGGCTGTTAGACAACGATGTTTATGTTGCAAGGCAGTGTAGATAGTTGCTTTGGGCCTTATGCCAAACATGGTGAGCGGCATCACTTCGAACATCTCAACAGTGGCTGAGTCAAGCTCAATCACGAACGATATTTCGAGAACAACGTCGCGACAATGAATTTACATTTCGTGTCTTGAGGATGGATCTGTGTGGGATCAATATGTCATGCTGGCTGACGCCGAAGGTGTCGCGTAAGCCGAGTGAATGACTAATCTCGGTTAATCTACGGCGAATCCCCCTCGAGCGCGGGTCGCATTTTGGTGGCAGTTACCACGCTTTCCAAGTCCTGAAAGCTCCAGTATCTCCAAAACTGAATCGCAAATCTTTGAGAGCTTTAGTAGCCGGCATTGAGCTTCACCACATGCCGTGCATACCGTAACTAGGTCTGGAGATGCCCAGGTACGTCGTTTGAAAGCTTTCTTACTGCGATTGATGCAGCTAATCGGTCTTACAGAACGCTTTAATCGAAGCACTGAACCCACACCATGAGGGCGCAAATAGCCCGCCATGTCTGCCGACGGGTCCTCGTTCCAAAGGGAAGCGTCCCCGCGTGCTCGATACTCTTCCGACCAGCATGTCGCCATACGCAGCTCCCGGTAGCATCGACGATATCCCTATCCCGACGAGCCCCGCGCCGGACGTTCTTTGGCATCCTGCAGAAGCCCCCGAGACAGATCAAGAAGCCAGAGTATGAGCCTGGGTGGCCGACGGTTCTGACGTGGAGGAATCACCTCTTGGAGAGCGTACGGCCGCCGTCGAGGACGGAACTGGTTGAGGCGCTGCGGGAAATGTTCACGTACAAGCTGCGCTTCAACGTTGTCGTCAACAGCACACAAGCGTTGCACTGCCGTAACTTGTTGAGATACCTGGTCGAGAACAAAGACGATGAGCCGGGGCCAGGTTTAACGTTGGCGGATTTGACGACTATCCGGGAGGCGCTGTTAAAGTTGCCAAAGGAGGATACCACAGACCACCTGGAGTTTTCCAGGCTCTTATACGATGTGATCAAGGAAGAGAGGTCATTGGATCCAACGGATCCTGGTGCCGTAGAAGATTTCGAGTCGTACCTCGTTGCTCTGACGCTGTTCGGCGCCTCAACCGAAGCCTTGTCTACTTTACAGGAACACTGGACTCAGCTACCAGAGGCGGAGCGACCGAACGCCCAGAACCTTTGGGTCAACGTCTTGCAGGGCCTGGCGGAGGAAGGGCGCGAGACAGAGCTAGTTGCCGCTGTCACAAAGGCCGAAGAGTTTGGGGTGCCTTTTACGTCAAGCTTTCACGAGGTCATGACGACCTTCTATGCGAAGAAGAATAACGTTTTGGAGACGAAAAAGTGGTTTTTGAGACCGGCTGTGGACGGCAAACAGCCGAGCCCCAGGACCTTCAAAGAAATCCTGCACTTCTCAGTCAGAAATAACCAAGGTGGCTGGACTGCGCCAATCTTCAAGCAGCTTGTCGACGAGAATCCGAGCAAAGAGCACTGGGACGTCATCTATCAATGGGCCGTGCTATCGATGGGAAAAGGTCTTGATGATATCAAGGGCATGTTCGAAGTCGTTGCTCGCCACAACCCCGATGACAGCTCTTACCTGCCAGACACACAAACCATCAATGGTCTCCTGGAGATTGCAATCGAGAAGAACGACCCGTACCTGGCAGATAGACTCATCTCGTTCTCCAGCGAGCTCGGCATCCGACCTGATGCTAAAACGTATCTTCTCCAGATGGATTTCAAGATCCGGGCGAAAGACCTGGCCGGGGCAAGGATGGCATACATGCAGCTCCCAAAGACAGAGCTCAGCGGAGAGGACGATCTGCCTCTGATCAACAAATACCTCCAGGCGTTATGTTACCAGACCAGTCTGGATTTCAAGGCGATACGCGAGATGATGGACATTCTAGAGGAGCGTATCGTCACACTGGATCCAGAGACAGTGGTCGCGTTGTGCACTGTTTTCCTCAAAAACGATCAGCAGTTTGAGATCATCGACACCCTCTCGCTCAACGTTTTCCAACACAGCAACGAACAACGACGATCTGTCAGAGACGCCTTTGTGACGTACTGTTTAGACAAGAAGAACAGCACTGCAAGAGTCTGGGATGCCTATTCTATCTTGCGGCAATTCTTCCAGGAAACCAGCGTCGAGAGCCGTATGAGGCTCATGAATGGCTTCTTCGACCGTAACCGAGCCGATATGGCAGTTCACGTCTTTGGCCACATGCGTCAGCATGTCAACCCAACATTTCATCCCACCAGCGACAACTACGTGCAATGCCTCGAGGGCATGGGCCGGTGTCCCGACTTGGACAGCCTCAGGCTGCTTCACAACATGCTGAAGATGGATACCAAGATTCAAACAAGCACCAAGATGTTTAACGCTTTGATGATTGCATACGGAGCATGCCAAAAGCCAAGTATTGGACTTGAGTTCTGGCAGGACATCGTTCGTTCGGCTGAAGGCCCATCGTACAACAGTCTCGAGATTGTGTTCTTCCTCTGTGAAATCAAAGCCTTTGGCGATCAGATTGCCCGAGACATCTGGAAGAAGATCGAAAAGATGGAGATTGACATCCCTCCAGCAGTGTTCGCCGCCTACTGCGGCGGACTCGCAGGCAATGGCAACCTGCAGGAGGTGCAGAGCACAATCAGAACCATGAAGCGAGCTGTAGGGTATGGGCCTGATGCAATGACGTGAGTATAGTCAATTCGGTCCCCCTTTTTTCCCCCGGACTTGAGAGCTAACTTTCAACAGACTGGGCATCCCTTTCAACGCATTGCCTGGCCAAAAGCTACAGCGTGACTTCGAGGCATGGGCAAAAAAGCAGTTTCCAGAAGAATGGGCCGCGGTCGAAAAGTTCCGCTACTACCACACGGCGGAAAGGTTGAAGAAGTTCAAGCTGCAGCGGGTGCTGAAGGCATGATGTGTACAAAAAAGTGCTTGAGAAGCTTCTTGTATCTGTACATTTATAATAGACGCCAAGATATTGTACAATTCATACACGGGAGACTCTCCCCACGTCCGTGGACGATGCCCCATGGGCTATGCATGGCCCCATTCTTATCCAGATCTACTTCCACGATGCATTCAGACGGAACCTCTTCCTCAACAGCTCGGGGTGGTGGTGGACACTGGGGTGGATACCCAACCCAATCGCTCTCCTGATGGCCTTCGCAATCCTTCTCTGGTTCACCGGCCGCAGCCCCGTGTTCTTGGAGTGCTCAATCTGTCCAAACGAAGTCATGTACTCGGAGATCATGGAGAAATTCTGTGAATCGTTGTCAGCACTGTGAGACACTGCCGTTGGCCAGCAACACGCACTCTATAATGATCCAGAGGGTTGATGCTTAGGAGGTCGATGACATCGACGTTGGGCCGCTTCAGCCTGCGCCACTTTTCCATCTCAACGGAGCTCAGGTCGTGAGGCGCATAGACTTCGCCGGCGCGCCAACGGCGCGGCATCTGCTTGATGTAGTCGTCGCTGATCTTCTTCTCGCGGAGAGACTCGACCATGGTGCGCTTGCGGGCGGCAGCTCCCTCCATGCGCGCCTTGCCGCCTTTGTTGATCATGCCACGGATACGATCGGCTGAGTGTAATTGAGGCTTTTCGTCAAGGTCCAGGAGATTCGAGATCGGATCGGAGGACTCTGCAGAGGAACAGTGTTAGCTATGGCGCGCTAGGACTAGGGAGGTTGACACGGGGGGGATTGACGTACGGGTGACGATAGGAGTCGACGAGAAGGGTCGTGCAATCCGGGCCATGAAGGCGCTCGGTGCCTTGACGGCCGGAAGAAACGGTAATCTGGGGGGCATGGCTGGTTCTGTAAGGTCGTTGGTCGAGTCTCCAGATGAGGCGTGGTCTGTCGCGAAGGTTGAGGCTGTCACGGAAATTCTTTGGTAGGCCAACGGAACCTTCCGCTCCACTTTTCTGCGATAAGACCTCCGATAAGGATTTTGTCCCGCCTCAGCTCCAGAACTTTTTCTTTCCCAGACAACCCGTCACCGTCGACATCCGCCATATCAAACTGGGAACTCGCGACGCCGAAAGCCCAACATGGTCCGCAAACTCAAGTATCACGAGCAGAAGCTTTTGCGCAAGCATGACTTCATTACGTACAAGCAGGTACTTAGACCGTCACCGCCACTTGCGCACTTCACCAAGACGAGGCGCCTATGCTAACGACGAATTTCTTAGGATGGCAATCACCGCGATGCCTCAGTGGTACGACGAACCTCAGAAGAGACCTTTGTCGCAATGGATTTTAACATGTAAATAGGTGCGCAGATACATGATCCAGAAGCCTGAGGATTATGTAAGTACTGTTCCCGACCCCCTGCATCGCAAAGAGGTACTAACGAAGGTGGACAGCACAAATACAACAGACTATGCGGCGTAAGTTTGACAACCACTGATCCGTGCTGAGCGCACCATGGTCGAATATACACTCCTGCAGGAACTGACATTGGCGTGCAGTCTATCCGTCAGCTTGCACACAGAATTAGTCTAATGCCTCCGGAAAACGCGGCCCGCCGAAAGCACGAAAAGCTCCTCCTCGATAAGCTGTACGACATGGGTATTCTGTCCACGGCCTCCAAGCTGTCAGCCGTCGAGCACAATGTCACGGTCAGCGCGTTCGCAAGACGGCGACTTCCCGTTGTCATGACTCGCCTCCGGTATGGACCACGCTATTCACAACTTGCTTCTCACGGCGAGCACGATGCTGACTGAGATCACAGCATGGCCGAGACGGTACAGGCAGCAACTAAACTCATCGAACAAGGGCACGTACGTGTCGGTACAGAAACCTGCGTCGATCCTGCTTTCTTGGTAACCCGCAGCATGGAAGACTTTGTCACATGGACCGTGGGTAGCAAGGTCAAGCGGAACATCATGAAGTACCGCGACAAGCTGGATGATTTCGAGCTGTTGTAACGGGAACAATTTACTTTCAGATGGTAGGCTTGCCGCTATGACCTGGAACTCGGTTTTCGACATTATTCGGTGGTGTTACGGAGTTATGAGGATGGGCCATCAAAATGCTTTCGCCTGCTGCAAAGTTCTGCAAATCGACCCCTGAGTCAGCGCCAAGGAAAAGGATAATTAGCGAGTGTTTGGCAAAGTCTAGAGATGGACAGAACTGCCAGCTGTGAGAACGACAGGACTCCCCGATCGGACTGCACTCGGCGGTGTACGCCGTCAAAGCAGTTCGCCATGTATGGATGGAGGGGTAGCGGGCTTGGCTCCTTAAAGACTCATCTTGGCGATTACGACTCTCGAACGAAGCAATCAGCACCAACTTCACCTGTCAACTCATCGCACGCGAAGTATACTGAGCATTGATATCGAATCATCGAGAAATATGGAAGAAAGTCTAAGGTTTCGTCGCAGAAGCGCTCGGCGAGGAGATGAACGCCCTTTGGAGGGATGAAACGGTCGTAAAGTTTGGCCGTATATCAAAGCAGCTCAGCGAATACAAGATTTTGTTCGCACAAGGATTGTCGCTGGAAGCCTGGACGCAGGAGGCGAGGCCACTACCGGATCAGGAAGCGGTTGAGACGAAGTCGGTGACAGTGAAGGGTCGACGCGCGATGTGGAGATATCGGGCCTAGCCAGGATGGCCATGCTGTCCGGGGCCGAAACAAACCTTTACAGCCTACAACACACGAGAAGAACGCGAGGAGTCGTCGGAAGATAACTCTAAGAGGTTGAGAAGAGTGCCGGCACGGACGCCTTGCGAGAAACGACGCCGATCTAGGAAATGGTTTACCCTAGTCTTGAAACAGAGTACATGACCAAGTGATACCTAAGGGCCGGCATTCTGGATGGCGCAGATCCGATTCTTGCCAATCATACCTGTACTCGAGATCTCGGCCAAGCACTCGGGTTTATTGTTTGCTCTTCGTGTCTGATATTTTACACCTTTTGCGAGCAATGTTTGGTCCGAAACATCAGCGCACAGGGGGTTGGGGTGAAGGCTTTTTTGGACGGAAGTTTGCAGCCGCGACTCCGGCTCCTGGCAGTGACGGACTTCTTATATCGGTGCCTTATTCAGAAAGCACATTTCTTGGTAATACTATAGAGCGCTGGTCAACTCTTGCACTCCTTTGCAGGTCATAATCGCTCAAGGTTCGTTTTAAGAACATATATAACGCCAGCAACTCTTGAATAGTAGCTCATCGTTTTCGTTCTTTTCTCTCTGGATTGTACAAGTTGTCAGCCAGCCATAGTGCTTATTTCGTTCACGTCGTCTTCACGTAGTTCACATTCATACAAAGGTTCTTATAATGTCTGCTTTGAAGTACGCCTTCTTAGCTTCAGCTGTGCTCCAGGCCGTCAATGCCCATGGCACAGTAACCGGCATCATGGCAGACGGAGTCTTGTAAGCCCGGAACCAGTATCTCGCTCTCTAGCAATTGATGATCGCTAACCCAATTACTCTCCAGCCATGAGGGCTATAGTCCCCAGATGCAATACCAGAACCCTCCGCCAAAGGTTGTTGGCTGGTCCATTCCCAAGGACCTATCCAACGGCTTCGTTGCCGTCGACAAGTACGCAGACCCGGACATCATCTGCCACGTCGGCGCGACGCCGGCGCCCATCGCTGCCAAGGTGACGGCAGGCTCGAACGTAACCGTCTTCTGGACCGCGTGGCCCGTATCGCACCGCGGGCCCATGATTGACTACCTCGCCTCTTGCAACGGCGACTGCGCCAATGTCGACAAGACGAGCCTGGAGTTCTTCAAGATCGACGCCGTCGGGCTCCTGGACGGCTCCAAGGCGCCGGGCAAGTGGGCGTCCGACGAGATGATCGCGAAGAACAACTCCTGGACCCTGACGATCCCGGCCAACATCGCCGCGGGCAAGTACGTCCTCCGCCACGAGACCATCGCGCTCCACGACGCGGGCCGCGAGGGCGGCGCGCAGAACTACCCGCAGTGCATCAACCTCGACGTTCAGGGCGGCGGGTCCGAGAAGCCCGCCGGCGTCAAGGCCACGCAGCTGTACAAGGCCAGCGATGCGGGCATCAAGATCAACATCTACAAGGACAACATCAAGTACTCTGTCCCCGGGCCAGCGGTAGCGGGCGGGTAGCAGCAGCAGCGGGCTCCTGCGCCGCGGCGGAAGAGGGCGACTGTGACTTACTGAGGGAAGGCTTTCCATGCCATATGTGCAAAAACACTTTGTTTCTCTACTGTGTATTTCTACGGATATTTACATGTCATAGCACATGATGACTATGTGGTCTACTCGACTTTGCCATGCTGGGCATGCAAGCCGTTTTTCAAGATGTGCCAAACCAGCATAGAGAGCGGTACTGTAGGCCAGGTTGTTGAACATATACAAACCCTATATAATGTATCATCCTTCACAACGATTACAACATCGTAAATAAGATGATTCATGGTGATTTCCGGTCCGGGCCAAAGCAATAAGAGCGCCGTTTCCGACGTGGGTTGACTACTTGGTCATCCCTCACCCGAGGCAAAAAGCGCAGGCATTAGTCCCTGTCCCTCATCGGATCACTGGCCTACAAGTGTAGCCGTCTCAAAAAACAAAACAAAAGTATTCTCCTTCTGCTTGGTTTGAAGACAACGTCGCACATCCTGGTTTGTCCATGGTGCTGGTTTCACCACCGCATCTCTCTCTCTCCCGAAATTGCCGATAACCGAATTTACATGAATCTTTGTCTCCTCCTGGCCAACACTCCCAGGACGGATCTTGGTCGACATGGAGCACATGGACGTCCGAGAGCCCCGGACGACGCGAATCCTTGGAGAAACACCCGAAGTCTGACGCATCATATTGCCGTTAATGATCTGCAACATTATCTAGTACCCCGTTCGCGGCCGCCCTTGCCCCGGCCGCCGCAAGGCCCTGTCTATGACACCTGCTCTGTCTTGTTCCGGTTGCTTGCTATAAGGCACTAGTCCTGATCTGGCTCTTGGATGAGGATGCTATCATTTTATGGTCTTCTGGTATATCAGGGTACAGTCCCTGCGTAGTTGATTTGCGCAATGCCGAGGTACGATACAACGCATGCTTCCGTACCACGGATCACGGACAATATGCATCACCTGCATACAACGAATATAACACAACACCCGGCATACCTTCTACTAAAATGTAAATTAATCAGAGAGGGGCACCCACAGCATAACCAGGTAGCAAGGGGCAACAGATTGTTTCCGGGCGTGGCGATGTGTGGCTAAGGGATTAGATCTTAGTACCAGGATAAGCTTTGGCGGTGCTAGGAGGAGATATCGCGTGTTAGACTCAATCTCCACGGTATTCCTCGGCATGCAACCGTATTGGGGTGAGCGTGCACAGGTCGGTGTCCACGTCATCTCGTTTTTGATCCAGCACTTGACGCTTTCTGTTCTGCGTATGCTCTCACCGGCATCAACACTACGCCAGGGGAAGACCTCACAAAGCCTGACAGACGCATTTGCACAACTCTACTGTCGAGGGAAGCGCCATTCGATCCGACGAAGTGGAGACACATGGGCCATGACGCGCCCATCCAAGAGACCAAAGGCTCCGGAGAACGACCTAATCCTCTTCCTGCTCGATTGCACGTCTGAGGCATTGGTGGGCTTGTATTGCCCACAGAACATCCATGTGTTTCGGCTCTGGTACATCTCTGCTGTCCCTTGAACCCCTTTCTCGAAATACGTAAGGCCGCCTGAAGGTATACATATTCCAGGTCTCGCGCTCACAGCATTCCATATCCAGCCCGTCTACATGGTCTGGCACATTTTAAATCGCATGATGAATATGAATCTCTACACCCAAGTGTGAGATTTCATATGTATCTTTCTCGGCCCGGTTTTGCATTTTTTCACTTGGACAACATTGAATGGGGGGTTCGGTACATGATGGTCTAGGTGACACCGGCGTCGAGGCGTGGAGGTCATCCCGCATAGCTCGACTTCGACCTAGTCACTCCGTTCCGCAGTCATGAGGCTTCGACTCCCTATACTTGGTCCTCCAAGCTACCACGGGCACGTCTTTTAACAGAAAACAGGCTTTTGGATTATTGTGGGGTATATAGTCGTCAAACACCCTCGATCATCGCAACCTCACGCAGGCTGGCGGCCTTTCAGCACTGCCTCGTCTATGAGGTGCTTCGTCGCACCCTCGGATGTGCTTCTTGTGGTTTCCGGCCCCATCCTCCCTGGCCGGAAGCCCGGTCAGCATAGGGATAGCTTCCCGATGCATCGCCTCTCATCGAGTCATGTCCGACGGCCCTCTCTGCTACTTCAGACGCAGCATTCCTTCAACCCATGCCCATGCAGATCGTAACACCCTCCCATCGAAGCGTTAGCCGTACTTTCGGCTGCCGCCCTTGTGCGTCTTCTCGTCCTTGGCACCCTTGGCCTTCTTGCCCTTGCCGATGAGCTCCAGATGCCCCGCCCGCTCGCCGAGGAGCTTCTCCGTCCGTCCCACGAGGCCGGCGGCAAGCTTCTTCTGCAGCTTGTCCGCGGAGCCATGGGCCTTGGCCTTTTGCGGCTTCGCCACGCGCGAGGCGTTCTTGGTCGACTTCTGCTTGGGCTTGCCCGTCGGCGCAGGGCGCGAAGAGGATTTGACGGCGCCTTGAGCCATTTTCCCCGGGGGTGATGTGTGTTTCTGGGTTCGGTGCGTACGTTTCGCTAGGGACGTGGTTGGTCGAGTGCAAAACTCGTAGGCGGTCGACGCCTCGTGAGAAGGGAAAGATTTGCGCTGGAGCGGTGAGAGAATACCGCTCGAGATGTGGAGTTTAGAGGCGGTTATCTGCGTCCAATATCCTGTCCGCAGGTCGTTGGGAAGGTTGTGCGGTGAGTGTGTTGGCCTCGAAGCAAAATGATCCGGGCGACGTCGAGAAAGTGAAAAGGCGAAGTTCAAGCGCTCCGGGGGTGGGCAGCAAAGCACTAGACCAGAGAAAATTTCAGTGGATCCCGAGCTTATCGCTCACCGACACACCGACCCCACCCCCACCAAGCGACCCCTGGGTAGGTACCTAGGTACGTACCTACCTTTGAACCGTTTTCTACCTTTCTTCGAATGGTAAATGCAATTTCTCTTCTTCTCCCATCGCTCTCCCAATGCATCGATTGTAGCTTTATTATACGCTCACACTACCTACGTCTATATTATTCATCCGCTACGTATGGCTCGAATGTGAATCTTTTTAGTTTCCAGTAGCCAGCAAAAAGACTTACAGTGCTTCCGAATGTCTCTGTGTGCCTCTAGACGTTCATGTGCAGGCCTTCCCCGTCAATCTGAGTAGCAATGTCACTTCGCCACATCATGTAACTGCTTTGAAAGCCCGCTGCCGCATCATTGGACTCTTAGCAGAATTATGAATCTGTGCTTTCGAATGCGGCTGCGTATATCGGGAGCCTAACAACGGAGTGAGAAGTCGAGATTCTTCTCAATTTCGATAAGTCTGTAAGGCGAGAACCAGGAAAGTGGCATACCCGCTCACATGAAAAGGTGCTCATGAGCAAGCCACTATCATTGGTGTAAGTCCTCACGCTCATTCCAGCACGACGGATCACTCTCCGGTCCTTGATGAAGCACCATCATTACAGGCATCAAAGTGGGCCAGTCCGGGACGAGTAGCTAGCGGCCTATGGTTCTTGAGCTATATCAGATGGACAAGTCTATTATTCTACTGCAAGACAAGCCGATTCACTGTCATGACTGTACTGCATCTCCATTCATGAATACTGCACGGGTATCTTTCATCATCGTGTCTTACGTAAGGGACATACTCTGCACTCGTTCGAGATTAGTACGGAAGGAAAGATCTAGCTGGAAGAAGAAGTAGACATGCCCTGCACCAAGCTCCTTCTGTCAGTCAATCTTCATCCGCGGTCTTCTCCTTCCGACTCCAATGACTCGATGGACGCAGGCCAACGTATACCTCTCGATTGTATTCCACCTTGTCTCTTCCTTTAGAGCAACATCACTGTTCGAGAACTCGGCGGCATCTGCTCACTTCTCAACATGGTACATTTTGTATTTCCACTGCGCGCGGCCTGACTTCAATGTTTCGAGGCCTTCTGCTATCAATCGTTTATCCGCCGGCTTCTACCCGACGCCATCAGCTCAAGTTCAACCACATTCGGCGGTTTTGTTTCCAGTCGCGGTCTTCAAGCCTTGGCCGTAAACTAACTACTCTTTGCTTTTGAATTTCTCCGATTCTCGACTCCTCCCGCCATGGTCAATCCACCGGATCTCCCTATCTTCCGCCGTTCAAGTGTGTCGCAACCCTGGCACCCAGGAATCCATCAACTCGACATCATCCGCCTATTCGCTTTTCCGCCACTGCGTCTGTTCATCACCGCTTTAGCGTATAATTGCTGCAACAATACTCCCAGACCGCCTAAGCCGGCGATTGTCGACCCGAATTCTACTGTCGAGATACTTGTACGCCATGTCGCCTTCTTCGGAGCCACTGGTTTGACGGTTTTCAGGTGCTTGAGGCATGCCTTGGATGATCCGGCTCTCGTTTGTCATGCTTGTAAGTGGTTTCTCGTATGTTTTGGTTATGGAATAGCTGCAAGGTTTGCTTTGCTTTCAATCATCGCTCCGAAGCAACATTCTCACAAGACATCCATATAGATGTCAGGAATAGGTCGCTTTTAGAAAAAATGCTGGAAACTTCGGGGACACTATCTCTCAGCCAAGCAGCTCGCCTACGGATTGTATCTGGAGATCTGGATGACATGGAGACTCTTATCGACGTCCTGTTCCCCAAAGTACTCGCGGGAGAACCAGTCCACATCATCGTATACGGTATCGGAGGTTTCAGAACCCAGTTGACCACAGATACCCAGGGAGTTATGGAAAATTCCTACATCTCTGAGGAGGCTTTATTCACTGTCACTGCCGCACTTTTATCCGGCTTCGAAAAACTTGGATCGCAGGAGAGGCCTCGACTCGTCAGCATAGGCACCATTTCTATCAGCAGACAAATTTATCAATCCCAGAATCCTCTCGCATTCAAGACCATACCACTGTACGAATGGTTTATGGGCAAAAAGGAAAACTCGGATCCAGGTCGACACAATCCAATCGATTGTGACAGCAGTTCCAGCGACACGTCCAGCGAAACAAGCAGTGAGCGTACCATCACACAGCTCAGCCACGACAGATCTAGAAGCAGTGAAAGTAACGACAGCAGCAGCGATTACGAAAGCAGTGATGACTCAAGCAGCAGCGGTGGCGCGCAAACCGATACTGAGGACAGCGAGACAGATTCCATGTCGAGTATGGAAGCGCGGTCTGCCGACGCCGACAAGTCTGCAATGGAGGATGCCATCTGGCACCACTACCCTTGCTTCAGCTCTTGCCTGGTCGTTCGACCTACCCTTCTCACCTACAATCAACCTTACGGACTCTAGGCGATACGGATCGGCGGGATAGGGAACTCGGCTCCTGGATATACCATTGCCAGACGAGATGTTGCAGAGTGGCTGTATTATTATGGCATTCTCGGCGCACAGGTAGGGACGGTTACGATCACTACATGATGGCAGTCAGTCATTGAGCCATTGGCAGAAGCGTGTTTTGTATTGCAGAATTGGGGTCCTCAAAAAGAGGCCCAGCCTTGGTTGAGATCAGCTGAAGTAGACAGCGGTGTGTTCTTCTTAGACATAATTGGCCGTTGATAGAATCACCACCCAATCAATCGCATCTTCTTGCCCAGGTTGTCGAGGGGGAAACAGTGGTGATGGTGAGTTGCATACTGCCAATCATCGCAACACCCGAACTGCAGCTTGGTGCTAGCTAGATAATGAGTATCCTCAGCTACCCAAGCAGTCGAATCCTTCCGAGAGTATACTGCTTCTCTTGCTGGTATCACGATGATTATCAAACCAAGTCCCGTCATCTCCTGGTCGTGTGATTATCGCAGGCGACTTAACGGATGCGGAGAGGCGGAATGAGAAGGGGATCCACTTGGAAGGCCCAACCGGGCCCCGCTTCGCCGGCCGGCGTCGGGCATCTGGTGCCGCAACCCTCGTCGCGCTCACATGGTCAGAAGGCCTTGTTTGACCTCTGTGATGCAGCCCGGAACCCGTAAACCCCACTCTTGGGATTTCGTAGCCACCTGGCCCCGTGTTCTTCGCCAACGTGGTGCCGTTTTATTGCGACGACTGCCCGGGGTCATCGAGTTGCCCTTTTGCGCGATGTTCTTGCTTCTGATTGGCTCTTAGTCGAGGAAACGAGGATTGTCTCTCCCGCATCGCCGGATCATGCACAATGCCGGGCGGGTTCCCGCACAGCAAGGTTATAGACGGAGATGGCTGGTCGAACCGGTTGAGCGACACCTGTTTCCGCCCTTGGAAGCAAGCGGCAGGAAACCAGGCGGGGGCGTTGCCATTGATGCGCCCACGTGTGTCTCTAGCCCCCTCGTCCTGGTCTGCCCGACTGGTTTCCTCTCTATCCTCATATTTGTGTGTTATGGTTACAATCTCCTACCTCTTTCGGTATTGAATTTTCGGAAATATGCAAAGATGGTAGGGACGAGAATAGGTGTTGATGGGGGTGGTTTTATTTCAAGCCATCCCAACGTGTCCCCTTTTACATCCCTTCTTCTGAGAAAGATTCTTTTTATACACACGGCACAGAATTTGAACCCATCGCTCGAATGACATCATTAGATCACATTAATAAATACTTGGTTGGCGGTATCCTACTGATCAACAACTCTCCCGTTGAAGTTGTTCACAAAGCTCTCATTAGGACCCATGTTCATCGTATCCACGGCCACTTGACCTTTCATCACAGGCGCGATATTCTCTTAGCATCCTCCTATCAACTCGGGCCACACTCGCCTGGAAACCTTCACCCTCAGACCGCCCTGATGGAATGTCAGCAAACAGCGTCGACAACATGGCAAGAGGGAACACTGAACAACTTACCTTGAGCCATGGAGAGCCAAGCCTATCAAAGTCAAGATCGTCGAAATGCGTAGTCCAAGCCTGGTCCGGGGTCGCCCATCCGATGTCGTAGCAGCGAAGAAGAGTGGTCAGAGTCTGGGTGATGACGATTGCAGCCATCTCCTCGCCAGGACATCTGCGAGGGAGGTCGCCGGAGACCGTGCACTGGGGCTCATTGCCCCTTTCCTCGAGATCGACCAGCCTGTTCTCGGCGTTGAGCCAGCGTCCGGGCATCCAGGTGTCGGGGTTCGGGTAGCTCTCGGCGTCTGCGCGCTCCAGCGACGCGGCCGCCATCGAACGCTTCGGGTCGGCGGCGGCTGCTCGGAAGCGCTTCATCGCATTATAGTAGCGCGTCGTCTCCTTGATACAGGCCTGGAGCAGCGCGGAGTCGCCTGCTCCGCTTCGGGCATCTCTCTTGACGGCGGCCATGACGTCTGGATGGCGCAGAAGCTACAGATATGGGTGTCAGTCTCTGCAGGGCCAGGTTTCTTGCATTCTTGTACACGTACACAAACAACGACCCACGAAATCACGGCAGCGGTCGCGGTATCGGAAGCCAGCATCAGTAGAGTGTTATGGGAAGCGAAACATTGCTTCAGCGGCGCCGTGCTCCTGTCGTGCAGCATGTACGTGATGTAATCCGACAGGTCGGACTCGAGGTCGCCGTTCTTGGCATCCACGTGTCTCTGGCCGAGTCTCTCCCAGAATATCTCCCTGACACGATCACGAGCACATCGGAGGCGTCGAGCGGGCGGGTAAGGCACCCAGTCAGGAAGCGCCGAGCACCAGAAGTCGCCAGCGTCGCGCTTCATCGAACGCACGAGGCCCAAGAGCTCGTCGCCCGACTCGTAAAAGTCGACGCCCATCAAGCTTTTCACAACAACATTGTGCGTCAGCTCGGAGACTCCAGCAAACAGCTCGACGTCGCTTCTCGTCGTCCACTCCAGCGCGCAACCGTGCGTCTCCTCTGTGGTGCATTTGACGGTGTGCTTTTGCGCCTCGGCACGATCCATGTATCGGGGAAAGGATCCGATCATGACCCTGATGTTGTTCACGTATTCCGGATCGACGGTCTTGTTGAGAAAGGTGCTCTTGGGTTCGTGCGTTAAGACAAGATGATCCACGAATGTCTCAAACTAGGCTGAGAGGGCTCTGAGGAGGCTCACCATTTCATGGCAGAATGAAGGGGCATTCTCCGAAACTTCGAGACGAGGCACGTTGAGCTTAACGGCACGGAGTAAACAGTTGCAGATTGTTTGTAGTTGGACCGAGAAGGCGTTTTCGCATCGAGCTCCCGCCTCACGAATGAGCGAGATAGTGTTGGCTGCATAGTCGGACGCGTTACCGAGGGATGACGAAAAGCCCTTGCCGTGGTAAGGCGACGTCTTATTACTAGGCTTTCCGTACCATTTTGCGAGTAGTAGGACTGTCACGAAAACAAGTGGTATCAAAAGCACGACCATGGTAATGGGTGGGTGGGTGTAGTATGGCAAAACCACGAGAGAGCGAGGAAACGACTGTAAGACAAAAAGAAAAGCCCACTACCAGGGGGCTCTCGACTGCTGCAAAACGCAAGAAAAGAAGGCTATAGGATAAAGATCCCCGGGAAACCATGCCGACGATCTGATGCTTCTTATAACCCCCGACCAGTGGTTCCGCCCGCCCCCTTTGCTCCAACGCCCACCCACGCCGGAGGTCCGCCCCAGACAGCTGAGACAACATATCTTGGCATTGGATGTTGGGGTTGATCGTGGCGCAACTTGTATGTATCAACAGCATTAGATACACGTGCGATAAAGCCTTTGGTATCAGCGGGTAAACAAGGGGACTTTCCGAGGGGGCATCGGAATGCGGTAATGTCTAGATGCTGGGCTCCAAGGGATGGGGGCCCGTGGCAACGACGGGGCAACGCGGCAACTCCATAGCTCATATAGATATCTTGTTATGTTTTCCTAGTTTCTGTTGTTGATACATTGTTGTATCCCCGGATTCAACGCATATCATCACAATTGGTTGAATTGAACCATGGGGCAAAAGGTGTAAAGAGAGATGGGGGACATGCGAATTGTTTTCCCGTCCTTGTTCTCCTGTCGTCCACGTGCAGTGATGCGCCACAATCAACAGCAGGAGCGGCTTGATGAGACTCTGGAGTGGAATTTGGTCATCTGAGTCGCCTCGTGGTGAAGAGGTTGTCAAGCCCGCGGCCAACAACCACGGAACTGAATCGAACCTCCAAGCGGCGGAATCACCAACGACGGGACTTTGATGAAATAAAAGCCATCCAGGCCAGCTTGGGACAGAGAAACGGCAATAGAGTTCTCGTAAAAGACCTCATGATGAACGCGTGATGGGAAACCGAACATGGTCCTTTCGCCCGCGCATGATCGAGTCAAGACAATCGAAGCCGATTGGACATGAACATCGGATGAGAGAAGAAGCTCCTACCCGAGACCACATCGCCGCGTCCGACTCGTTCTAGTCGGAGCGACTCTTCTCTTGTTCCCTCTCAATCTCACCATCTGATCCTGGTGTAAACATTGCCGGCATCTCTAGGAACGAACAGCATCATGACCACTATACTTGACAGAGGTGCACCAAGACCCGAAGAACTCAGCGATGCAGGGTGTCTTTTGAGGTATGTTTGACTGCCTTCAGGGACCATCTCGAGGCGGCCGCTGGTGTGCTATCGCTGAATCTCACTGTGTTTCCTTGAGTGTTTGTGTATTTTGAAAGGGGCTGGATGCGATCAATGCAGACTGATGCTCGGCGGGAGTGATCTACACATCGCTTGTCTCGCAGCCGAAGAAGTCCTTGGGTCCCCGGGTGGTGTCCCGAGTCCCTCACACGAGTCGGGGGGTCTAAGCAGCACCGGAATCTCATCTCATACGGAGCAAAACCACTGATCCCAAGGCACAGACAACCGCAGACCATCATCTGGCTCAAGACCTCTGACCAGTCGTTTGCCATCCATAAGTCCCTCCTGGTCGAGTCGTCCAAGTACTTCCAGCGCTGTCTCAATGGCTCCTTTGCCGAGTCCGTGACCAACACGATCGACCTCGACGACGACGACGACGACGTCAACTCGGACGGCGGCGGAGCGGGCGTGAGCATCAGCCCGCTCACCCTAGGCACCTACGTCAAGCTATGCTACTTCACCCGCCTCACCGCGCAGCGCGTCCGGCGCTCGCGCCACAACGCCGCCGACCACACCGAGGACTCGTACGAGGTCTCCCCCTTCACCCTGAAGCCCTGCGACATGCATACCCCGCACGGCCTCGTCGAGCTCGTCGACATGTGGTCCCTGTGCGACCGCTTCCACGACGACCTGCTGCTGGGCAAAGTCGCGACCGCCATCCGCGAGACGCTCGACTTCGGCGCCCGGAGGTTGAGCGACGCGCACTGCGCCGAGTGGTGGGTCTTTAACTTCGCCGACGGCTACGTCGCGCTCGACGGCCTGCACCGCCGGGACGACGCCGTCGAGGGCCTGCTGGAGAGGCTCAAGGGGCTGTTTGTGCAGAACTGCTCGCCGGGCGCGTGGGAGCGGCTGGCGTGCCAGCTCCCGAGCGGGTTCGTCGTCGCCATCTCTATCGCGTTCCAGCAGAAGATGACGACGCTGATGGCCAACGAGGCGGCCATCGCCAGGGTCAATGGGGCGAGCCTTTGTTATGAGTGCAAGACCAGGGTCCAGACGGCCTTGAAGAGATGAATGCAGAGTCAGTCGGTCAGTCTGTCCCCTCCCCCTTCGCCCATGAGCATAACCCAGACTCATGTGGATGGGCGACTTGGGGGGAACTATTCCGCAACACCGCAAAACTATGCATGTGATGGGGTACCTGCTGTTGGCCATGTTCTCAATCATTTACCTCTGGAATAACTAGGGAATTTTTTTGGACATATTGTTTCTTTTCGTCTGACTGGAACGCATTTGATCTATGTGCAGCCCATGCCGCCCGTCCTTTCCCTCACCGAGCCCCCGCCATATGCTTTTTGGTGCCCGCTCGTTTGCTCGTAGCGCAGCGAAATACAATAGTGTACATGCCCGGCGCTTGCCACGATGCATGGTCTAAACAAAGAGAATTGCCGAGTATTGTTGCCCTCCGCCAGGCGGAAATATCGTACAATGGTTTGGGTGGTGTGCTGTAAGAATCAGAGGTGCCACTCGGGCAGCCCGAAGGCTCTGTCCTTTGACCAGTTCTCGGTCCTTTTGAAAGGAGATCAATTAGTAACGACACAGAGGGGTTGCGAAACCACCCAGGGGGGGGGGGGGATCTTACTTCGTGGTCAACAAGACCGTCATGCGTTTCCTCCGCTCCTCGGTCTCCTCCGCATCGACGAGACGCAACCACTGGTCGAGCAGCCGCCTCAACTCCTCGTCCCCGCGGCCTGTGCAGTCGATGCCGCGCTCCGAACAAGCAATGCGCACCTCCTGCTCCTCCAGCCCGGCCGGGCCGCCGTCGCGCGCTAGCAGCCTGTCGTCGCCCTCCAGGAACGCCATCCGCAGCCGGCCCTTGGTCGCCCACAGCCCCGGCGGGAAGAAGCCGAGCTTCTCCCACATCATGCCCGGCACGTTCAGGCTGCGGAGCACATGCTTCTTGGCCGCCGCCTGGGCCGTGGCCGGCACGACGCCCTGGGGTGCGGCCTTCTCGAACTCGACAAAGGACTTTTGACGGCGCTCCTCGGCCTGCTTGAAGCCGGCGTCGATCTGCTGCGGCAGGCGGCACGTATGGGGCACGACGCCGTCGACGAAGATGACGATGAGCGGGGTGAACTCCCCGCAGACGAGGAGGACGAGGCCGAAGAGCGGGACGCGGAGGATGTCGTGGCGCACGCGCCAGAGGAGCATCCACTCGGCGCGCGAGAAGCCCTTGGGGATGAGGCCGGGCGTGAAGACGGAGGGCGAGCGGAACCCCTCGACGGAGGCGCTCTTCTCGGCGATGGCGCTCTGTATCAGGCGGCGGTTGGAGAAGACGGCCTTGAGGCCCGTCTTGTAGAACTTGATGTAGGCCTTGCCCGTCTGGAAGAGGTGGCCGATCGTGGAGGAGTCGGGCTTGCGCTCGGGGAGGTCCAGCGGCGCCGGGCGCGTCGAGGCCGGCGGGTTGACTTTGGCGCTCGGGACGGGGGGCGAGGCGGGCGAGGCGGGTTCGGTGGCGAGGGAGCTCGCCAGGCGGCGGTAGGGGGTCGCTGTTCTCGCGATGGCGGAGAGGAGGAAGGGCGAGCGGACGGAGCTTGCGCAAAGGCGCGAAGACGGAACGCGCATGGCGCGAAGCGTTGTGCTGTGGTTCATCGCATGGGCGGTCGGGGAGGAGGATTCTGTTGTTGAGAGAAGCAGAGCGATGGATCAGGGTCGTGGTCGGAGTCGTGGACAGGGTGGCCACGGGAGCGTGTCAAGGATACCGTAATCGACTTTACCTATAAATAAAAAAAGGATCCCTACCTAGAAAAAAGTACCAATTGGTGCCGTCACTGATTACCCCTACAGTCCCTTATCGCTTATCGGGCCTCGTCCCTTGCATCGGCCCCACATTGCATCCCCCCACCGTGTCGGGTCCGGGGGGAGCGGCCGCGCTCGCAGAATCAAGCTTTACCTTCCGTCCCCCCTCCTTGGCGTTGGTTTCTCGCTCACAGCACAATTGGACGTCCCAATTGGCTGTTGATAATGGTTTACCGAAGATCGATTGGAAATGTGATGTGGCTGCTTCTGGCGCGGAGCAAGATCGAGTCGGCCCCTGTAGGGGGGTTCAGGTACGGATGGCAACCAGAGACTCGCTTCGTGTGCGGCGAACAGAATTGAAATCCTTGGTTCCGGCGCGTCAGAGAAATACTAGCCAGAGAAGATTCGGTTTTGAATCAGCTTTTTTTCTTTTATATGTTACTGGCAGGCAATCGGGACGGCGAAGAAAGGGATCAATGCAATCGCGTGTGGTGGCCATCCTCTACATCCTGCATAGGTCACTCACACTTCAGACCCGGACCAAAAGGCACCAATTCAATGTTGATACACCAGTTCATGACTGTTCCTACCTTCTCCGGAAGTTTCCATGCATCAAAATTCGGTTGTCGGCTCAAAAGGGTTGGCCATGACCAGACAACGACTCTGTCAATCCGTGTGTGCCGTTTGAATGAGTCATAATGCATGATTATGCAGCTCCGTTCAACCAAACCCAAGAGAGGCTTAGCCTCTATCTCCTCTCCCCTTGGTGTAGTTGGTTCATCACGTTCGACTGTAATGGTTACATTGTCATCGAAAGGTCTCTAGTTCGATTCTGGAAGGGGAGAACCTTCATTTTTGACCTTTTTCAACACCTTCTTCGTTGGTTCTCATTGTTTTGTGTGGTGAAAGGTGGTCTTGATTTTTGTCAGTTACACGCCGCAGCTCAGTCTTGGAACGGAATATTTTGTGTGACATTTTGTCTATTCGTTGAGCACCAATACCTCTCTCTTGATTAACTACCACCCGCTGATTTGCTCCAACTATGTATACCTACCATAACATTATAGATTCACTTGGTAAAGGGTTCACCTCATTCATGTCTACTTTTAATGCTTTGACAAGTCGCCCGATTCAGATTGGGCCAACAGCCTTGACCCGAGAAAGCAGAACATCAACTGCACCCAGGGCCACCGTCCTCTCACTCCTCCTTGCCCTGCCCGAACCACCTCCGGAACCAATTTACCGCCTGGTCCTCGGCCCGCCTCCCGTGAGCCTCCTGGATCCGGTCACCCGGGTCTCCCCGGACGGCGAACCCGTGCTTGGCGCCCGGGTACTCGACAATCTCGCAGTCCTTCTTGGCCCCCAGCAGCTCTTTGGCCTGCGCCATCTTGGCCCGGGGCATCATCATGTCGTTGTCGCCGTTCGCCACGCTCAGCGGCAGCGCTGCACGCTCCAGGTCCCCCGGCAGGCTCAGGAAGCTCGGGTGCGCGGTGTAGGCGCAGTCCACCAGCGGGCTGGCGCCGTACGGCCCGGCGCCTAGCTGCGTCAGCTGCACGGCGTGCTTCCCGCCCCAGCAGAAGCCCGCGACGCCGATTCTGATGGTCTTTTGCGCGGAGTCGGCGGATGCCGACGAGGCCTGGGGCGGCAGGGGGGAGGGCGGCGCAAGGCGCACGGCGCGGAGGAAGTTGCCGATGCGGGGGACGATGACGCCGTGGCGGGTCGCGATAAAGAGGGCGACGAAGTGCCGGGCCAGCGTGACCACTGCGAGGGGCAGGATGAAAAGGTATTTCCGGAACCACGACTTCTCGCCCCCCAGCCTATCGGCCATGAGCATGACGGACCCGGGCAGACCGTAGCCTTTTTTGCCTGTTGCGTCAATAAAGAGGGCTCTGTCTGTCCACGTCTCCGTAGGCATTGCCGCGGTTGTTCGAAGAAAGTTCACACTGCAAAGCGGCAGGTCGAGGGGCATTCACTGACCGTTCATCATGTCGGGGAGGAGCACCACGGCCGGGATCCGCTTGGCATAGGCGTCGGCCATCACGCGGCTGTTGGGCAGCTCCCACCCGAAGGCGTCCGGCAGGATGACGACGACGCCGGCGGGCTCGCGGCCCGGGTCTGGGCGGGCGACGTAGGTCGGCAGGCCGTGAAACGTCTCCACGATGCCCTGGGGCTCGACGTCGTCGCGGAGGGCGCCTTTGAAGCAGTCGGCGCAGAAGCGGGGGGCCTGGTGTTCGGACGACATTGTTTTGCGCAGTCTTTTTTGGTTGGCTAAGGTATGCCTGCGGTGTGCACTAGAGGAAAAGACTCGAAGGTGACGGACGAGCTTTTAATCAGATAGCGCCGATTGGAGGAGACCGAACCGGAATTATATGTAATAACAAAAAATGATCCATAACGGCAACAAAACCACTGATTGAAGGAGAAATTGAGATATAAGAGGACATCCCATTGCGTTTGCTCTCGCTTCACTTACTCCAGCTGGACCACGGGCTATCTCGGAGACCGAGGTTGAAAGATGCACAGCAGGTGGGGAGTGTTTCCAGCCGATAGAGTGACGCTGACAAACCTTCAGAGGGCGATTGGGATCGCCACCGCCCGTGGGAGATCAGACCGGCCCCCTTCCAGCCAATGCCCGAGTGCTACATCCGGGGTTCGGTACAACTTGTACGGCGCGTCAATGCGGGAACCCCTTCCCTCCTCCAGGTGGAAGGTACGGGTACGTACTGAGGGGGGAGGACAGGACAGTGACAGATGGTATCTCGATTATTTTTACATTCCTCGATGATGGAGGTACTAAATTCGGATCTGTTTCTTCAGTCCCAACCTAATGACTATTTTCTCCAGTGATCTGCGGACCGCGCATATACTACGTAGGTACTGTGGTCTATTGAGACTGCGGGTGTGAGCGGGAGGATGCTCTGCCAGAAGTGCACCCAACCCCCACTTAGAGCCCTCCCCGCCGGCGCCGCACCTTTGGAGCGTTTAGGGCCGGAAGAGGTCAAATGCTGACAAAAAAGCCATCACCACCCGGGGCCCGGACCCTGACGAAACATAAGGAAGAAGAAGAAAAAGCCCCGCTCACCGAGTCTTCACCGGCGGGGGGTCTGACGTGATTGGGGGGGAGGGAATGGATTTCAACACATATTTTCCAGTCTTTGATATCGAGTCACCGCCATCTCATCGCCGCAAAACGTTCATGTCTCATAACCGCATCTCATAACCCGATCTCATATACTTTTCCTCATCTCATTCATCTCTCTTTTTTACTTTCAATTTTCATTTTTTGTCTTTCCAACGTATACCCTGCCACGGAGACGTCATGGTATTTTCCCCAGACCTCGAATCCCACAACCCCTAGTCTCGCCGGTGTACTGACGCGTGAGTGACTCTGAAAGGTCCACGCCGACGCGTCCAACTTCGTCAACGGCGTCACCAAGGAGGAGGCCTACGAGCAGGTCCTCCTGCAAGCAGAGGGCTTATTTGACGGCCAAAGAAACTGGGTACGCCCCCCCTCCTCATACCTGAATCCTCAACTCCCCTACTCGGTATATCGACTAACACCTCGCAGGTCTGGTAAGAAACACCCCCTCCCGATGCAAGGGAAACGCGCAGGGAAGAAGAAAAGAAAGGAAGAAGGAAAAGAAAAGAAAAAAAGGCATGAGAACTAACTCCCCCCACCCCGCCAGCAACCTCTCCAACGCGGCCTCCCTCCTCTGGCACGCCTACCACTCCCTCCCCCCGCCCTCGGCCTCGGTGAACTGGGCCGGCTTCTACGTCCTCGACCCGCGCGCCGCCCCCGGCCGGCCCTCGCTCATCCTCGGCCCCTTCATGGGCAAGGTCGCCTGCCAGACCATCCCCTTTGGCCGCGGCGTCTGCGGCGCCGCCGCCGCCGCCCGCGAGACCCGCCTCGTGCCCGACGTCGACGCCTTCCCCGGCCACATCGCCTGCGATGCCGACAGCAAGAGCGAGCTCGTCGTCCCCGTCCTCGAGCCCGACGGCGGCCGGCTCGTCGCCATCATCGACGTCGACTGCGCCGTCCCCCGCGGCTTCGACGACGTCGACCGCGTGTGGCTCGAGAAGCTGGCCGCGCTGCTCGCCAAGAGCTGCGATTGGTGAAACCGGAGGCGGGCGGGGGGACGGGGTGTTGTCACGGACGGACGATGAGAAAGTAGGTAAAAAGGGGGGAGAAGATGAAAGAAAGCGGTGCCGAGACCGGTAGATCTGGACCGGGGCTCAAACGGGCATCTTTCATGGGGCGATGCATCTTGGACGGAGTTATACACGTGGGCGGCGGCTGGGGAGCATTACAGAGATGGATGAGGGCGTACGTCGTTTCATCAACGACTTTTGATCGGGCTTAAACAGAGGCGACCTCGAGGTGGACGAGGCTGGAAAAGGCCTGACGGCGGACATGACTCAACAAAAAACTGTATTGAGCACGCTGGAGTCAACCTCTGCGTTATGACTAAACTTTTTTTTGTTCGTGTCTTGCTTATGTCGCTCATCCCATGAGTATTTGGAAGAAAGAGAAAGCAAAAGAAAAAGACGTCTCTGCCTGCTCCATCGTCCAAGCTATGGAAAACCCCGGGGTCGTGAAGAACATGTTCCCGTTACACGTCGTCACGTCAAGCCGCAGCGGGCAGCGTTTACTGCAGAGCCTTCTTGGCAAAGTTGGGCAGGACGAAGGCGGCCTTGTGGATCTCCGAGTTATAGTACCTGCACAGCTTGTCCTCCTCCTCGGCGGACCACTTGCGGAGGGGCTCCTTGACGTTGCGGCTGGCGTCCTTGCTGCAGACCATGAAGCCGATCTGGCCGCTGGGGTAGGTGGGGATGGTGGTGTAGCCGTACTCGGCGACGGGGAAGATCTCCTTGCAGTCCTTCTTAAGCTTGCAGATAAGCGGCATGTGGAGCCATTGGTTCTCAGCTGCGGATGGTCCGTCTGTTAGCTAGTCCTGATCTTCACGGCACAGTACGAAGGAAATGGCTTCCGATGACGAACATGGAGAGCGGAGGAGAGAAAGAAGACGAAGGAAAAGAACCAAAGAAAAAAAAAGAAGAGTCTCGAGCACACACGCAACGCTTTTTTCCGAGTTATTAAGACAAAGGAGATGGAAAAAGTGTATACTGGTGACAGCCAAGGCTCGCCGGCCGCCACTAGGCGTATGAACCGGAGTGTTTCACGGGTGGAATCGAGGCGGGGCCGAGAGGGGAAAGAGGCAGGCAACATTGAGGTTGCCTTTGGCGGTTCGCTCGTTTCCCTCCTGGACCCGAGACTTCCTCGATTCCCCCCCCTGGTATCTCTGAACAATGGGAACGTACAACCTTGGGTACTGATGACACCGCCCTCCCGAAGGGCGTCGTGGAGGAGCTGGAAGTAGGGCTTCTGGAACAGAGACTCGGCGGGTCCCTCGGGGTCGGAGGAGTCGGTAATGATGACGTCAAAGGTGTTCTTGTACTCCTCGAGGAACTTGAAGCCGTCGCCGACGTGGGTCTTGGACTTGGGGTGGTCGAAGCCGACGGCCATGTTGGGGAGGTACTGCTTGGAGAGGCGGATGACGGCCTGGGAGACCGTGTTAGTAGGGCGCGACGAGTTGTTCTAGTGGCTCGGCACGCCGAGGCATGCCGTGTGATGGGATTCACCTCGTCAATGTCGCAGAGGATGGCCTCCTCAACGCACTCGTGCTTGACGACCTCACGGAGGACACCGCCGTCACCACCGCCGATGACGAGGACCTTCTTGGGGTTGGGGTGGGAGTTCATGGCCAGGTGGGTGATCATCTCCTGGTAGGAGAACTCATCGCGCTCGGTGGCCTGGATGACATTGTCCAGGACCAGGACCATTCCGTAGTCGGTGGACTCGAAGATGAGGACATCCTGGTACTGACTCTTCTCGTGGTGGACGACCTTCTTGACCTTGAGGGTCATGGCCTGGCCTGTAACGGGTCGTTAGCAGGCGGATCATGTCGCGGAGCGGGGTCTTGGGACTTACCAGGCCACATGTCCGAGATCTCACGGAACCAGCCATCTGTGGGTTACCCAACGGGTTAGCACGGTCTCGACTTGTTTGTTCTCATTTGTTTCTGCGATGGGCCACTTCAATCTCTGTCCGCCAGCTGCCCCATCTGCACTGCGGGTCCTAGAACTAGGTCTTGTCCGGAAGGCCGGAAGGAAACGACGTCTCGACATGTTTCACGACGTCCAGATGCCATCTCGACAAGAGGCTATGTGAAGAACGATCTGCGCGCAGGGGAAGGGGTTTTTCTCCTGAGCAGTTGCATAACCGAGATCAACATGACAGGGTCGTGCATGAGCGCTCAGATGGTGGGGGAGCCAGGGCGGAGGTTCACTTTAGGAGCCTAGAAAGGGGCGGGCAGATAAGCCACCCGTCAATAGTCGCGGGAGGTTGTTGGCGATTGACAAGCTTGCTGAGTAAGGTCGAAAATGTTCGGTCTGCCAACAGCGCGACGTCATAGACGAGACGAGACGAGACGAGACCAGAGACCAGACCGGGGAAGGGCAGGCCAGACCAGACGAGGCGACGGGGCCGGTGACCGGTGACCGGTTGCGATATAATCCGTTGGTCGTAGCGCGGCGTGCAAGCCGAAGACGTTGAACAGCGTGGAGATGGCAACATAGTTGTACTAGGGGGCCCTTGCGAAACAGGCAGCGACAAGAGTCGGCAGTGCGAGCAGCAACACAGAGATGCAACCCAGCGCAGACATAGAACACAGAGACGGGGGGGGGGGATAGCGATGAGTACTGCGTAGTGGGAAGGGGGAGAAGGAAGAGAGGTGGACCACACAAACCTTGAATGGTGGGATGGGCAATTTCGCTCATTTTTGCTGTCGACGGGGGGTTGATAAGAAGACTACCGTGTAGGTGTTGGTGTAGGTATCGAAAGGTCAAGAGAGGCGCTGGCAAATGAGACTGGTGTCGCTGTTGCAGACGCAGAAGTCGAGAAGGGAGGGGTAATATATGACGGAGGAAAGCCAGGGCGACATAAAAATGGAGGGGGGAAAAAGTGCGCAGTCTGTCGATGATGGGAGAAAAAAAAAGCCTGGTAAAATAGAATGGATATGCTTTGACGTCGTGTGGTGAGTCGTGGTTGGCTTACCGATGCGGTGTGTGAATCTGTGAGGAGGGAAAGCGGGTGCCATCCATCCCCCGACTCCCAGTCCCAGTCGTGGTGCGTTTGCGACCAAACAGAAAGCAAAAATAAAAATACACACACACACACACACACACACACACACAAAAAACAGGAAGAATTTTTTTGTGGCTCCGGGGTGGCCTCGTTTTGAAAGTTGGGGCTGAGGGAGAATGGGAAGAGACGATGACATGACTGGCCAGCAGCCTCTTTTGGCCGTCAAGACTTTGGACGGAGATCCATCCTTTCCCCTCCCCTTCTTCCCCTCCTCAACTGCAGATGGCAGTGTCTGTGTGGCTTTGGAGGTTGTCCCCTCCCTCCCCCCCTCCTACCGGCAAAAATCAGATTGGTATCAGGGGGGCACAATCGCATTGTCAGTGCGCGTTGGGCCTCTGTAAAGTAGGTAGGTGCCTGACTCTTATGACTTCTAAGTCAGCAAGTCGGAGCAGGGAAACATCATTATTTTGCCTTTTCCCTTTGATTGCCTGGTTACATCCGCATGCACAATATATAGTCTGTGATTCACATGGGACCTTGTTTCTGTGAACAGAGCGCAAAACTTCACTTCGAGCCGTGGTTCCGTGGTGTTTCGTAATGGACGGTTAGCGAAAGGGGCACCTGTCGGTCGATGCTCCGTATGCACCAAGTCCACATACTATTAAGGTAGACGGGGAGGGTTTCAGGCACGGCAACGGAACCTCTTTGGCCGTCGTCATCGGGGTTGCGGGCCAAAGGCAAACAAACAAACAAACAAACCCCGAGAGAATTCTCCCGAGTCTGCGACTATGCTCGCCTCCCCTCTGCAGGGAAACGTGGCGAGCCAGGATCTCCATCCCTAGCTGTACGCAATTCTTGCTTTGGCTCCCGCTGCAGTATATTTTCACAATTCTTTGTTTGTTTGTCCTTGCCCGCCTTCCCTCCCCTCTTGGCCCCCCCGCCCGTCACTACTGCGTAAGAAACGGGAACTCGGACCAGAAGGTCGGATCCATTCCTTCGCCGGCAATCAACGGCCTCCATGTCTGACCCGCTATCCGGACCTGTCTTCACGTCCCTCGGATGCGCATCTCCACTCTTCCACCCGTCATCGCGTGTGACGCCTTTCCTTTGCCTGCGTGGGCTTTTGATGCTTTTGACAGAGAGTCTGAAAAGACGAGACGGGACGGAATGCGACGACCCCATGGCATCCAGCCAAACCGGCTCTCGGCAGGCCCACGCATGCAAAGAAAAGCCTCTCTTGGACTAGGTACCCGGTGGTGTAAGGAGCCGACAGAAGTGGTGTTGTCCCAGAACATTCTTTAGCGGCAACTAGACCACAGAAAGAAGAACTGTGGCGCGCCGCCCCAGAGGTGAGTCGTTCAGGCTGCCCGCCGCATGCGTCTCCAGCCTCTGGACCGCCGACCGACCGACCAACCAAGGCGGGAAATACCCGCCAACTCCGGGGCTTGCCGACCGAGTGGCATGCCCATTCTCCAAGGGGCCTGCAGGTATTAGTGTACTCTGTATCCGTAGCTGCAGCTGCAGCTGCGGTTGAGGCCCGCCATAGGTAGTGTCGATCCAGCCCTCCCTGTCGTGCGCTCCCGTTTTCTGCCAAACCAACCGCTGCGTCGTGTGGCAGATTGCAGCTTAGTGTATCCGTATACGTACCGATGTCGTAGGTCGCAGCAGCAAGCCGACACCGCATCGCAAATGTCGCTCCTTCTGTCGCATCATGGCGCCGACCTCCAAGGTTCGTGCCAATCAGCCGCAACTATGATATCCGTCATCACGGACCAACATTTGTACAACGCAATCGACGCTCTCTCTCTATCTTCCCACTTATCATATGCTGGGGAGGCACAACTGCAAGATGCTTCTTCCGACCTGCCATAATACCACGGCCTGCATTACTCCCAGCCGACCAGCGTCTTGCCGTTGTCCCTTTCAGTATTGCCTCGATCCCGCATCCATCGAGAAGACGATTGGTACGGCTGGCCTGTGAATAGACGTGAGGAGAGACGATGGAATACCTCAGCTCTCACAAAACTGCTTCCCGGTCGATACGTCTGGGGATTTTCGATAGCGGCAGTGGGCTGCTCTCGGGCCACTACGCGATGCCATGTGCCGACGCAGAAAGCAGAAACCTTGATTTGGAGAAAAAAGCAAATCACGACACGCGGGTTGGCAGGTCCATGCGGTACATCGTGTGACAGAGCACAGAGTTTACCGAGACCCTGCAGCAGTGTTTGAAGATGATCCACGACCAATCTTCGCCTTTCTTTTCCCCTCTTCAAACAGTCAGGCTGAGACCCTGGCTCTGCCCGGCCCAACCCAGCCAGCGGTTTTCTGCCGTCCAGTACCTATACCGCTCTATTGGATCGCGGCCTGATATTAGACGAAGCCGAAGACCACTTCCCCAGATTCCGGTGCCCGTCAGGACGTCCAAACGCTTGGCTTGGATGCCCGTTTTTTGTCGCCTACCTCCTACTTGTCAAAACGGGACTTTCTGGCTAGCTGGTTGGCTGTGTCCCACGGGTTCGAGCGACACACTATCACACCGTCTTGAGAGCCGCACCCGGTAACGACTTTGTTATGTGCGCGAGGGCACACAGCCTTGCAGGGCGGACGGAAACTCATTGCGCCACGTTAGGTGAATGGCTGGTCGAGCCCGAGGGCTGGGTGCACTATCTGGTAGCGACGTTGAATCTCGAACGCTAGCACGAACCAAGCCTCATCCGTCGCTCCCGCATGGGGAAGGGCCAGGCCACAAGGTCCGAGTGAGGGCTCGAAGTTTCGGCGGAAAGCCCGGCGACGCTGGTTCAGTGTGCGCGGCGGCCACCGTTGACTTGAGGCTCTGGCACAGACGGCCGCTTACCTGCAGCAGTTGCGCAAATCCCGACTAGCGATACGGGGTATCCAGAACGTTGGCGATTATGGACGGGTTAAATAGGTACCAGGGAGTCGAGCGAAGCGAGCTATCCGTACAACTCTGCGACTGCCATCCCTGCTGCTGTCATGCGTTGAAGAAGGCCAGGGTTGTACGGTTGGAAGATTTTGGCTTGTCCGAGTGTTCGTTTTCTCAAGACCGATAGTACAGGACTCTTGCCATGGATGCTGAGGGACTTTCTAGCGGCGCACAAGACCAACGTTCAATCTTACATCGGAAGTGATGCAGCGCTGATCCGAATCGTGTGCTGGGGGTAGAGGAACTTCTTCGTATTGTAGAATGAGACTCTGAAGTAGGTAAAGTAGTAGGTAGAGTCGTGCCCTGCCGCGGGCGTTACAGTGGCATGAATCAGGGAGCGACATGCCTCTCCACCGAAAGCGGACGCGTTCGGCCAGGGTTCCACTGTTCGAAACGAAGGACCAGCATGATGCATGTTTGTGCAGTGCATTGCACATCAAGTACGGATACGGTAGAAAACTTCTCAAGGGAGTACCGGTAATGCCCGCCATTGGATGCAGAAACAGTCTACAGAAATTGGTCGGGCATTGCACATACGTACTATGTATGGCAAATGGACCGGGTCTTCATGAAGCCTAGTGGCTGCGGTGGCGAGCAGCGCTACGCCTGGAAACCTCCAAATAGGCGTTGTCCAAGTGGGACGCAGTTCCGCAAGCAACAGTGTTCGTACACTAGCTGCGATCCTAGCCGGGCTTTGCTGGAGGGCGAGGCGCGACCTGGCCACGGCTGCGGGTTTGACGGCGGGTTCGCGCACGAGAAGCAACGCACCGCTCCTCGTCAGTAGCCAGAAGGTCGAGAAGGGCGGAGGACCCTGGTCACACTGCGCAGGGCACGGGGCAGGGCATTTCCGGAGAAGGGGCCCGATTGGGGTGGTGTGGCGGCGATCTGCTATCGAGCAGGGGTCCAGTTGGCCGGGGCTGGTCCGTCTTTGCAATGTACCATGATGCTACCGTAGTATCTACTACTGCTCGGTATATGGAGACGTACTCCGTCTGGAGAATGGAGACAACAAAATGAAGGCTCGACGGAGGGGGCCAATGGTTGATGCACAGGATGCATAGATGTTGCACGCAGAACCAACATGGTTGAATCGTGAACGGGTCAGCCGCACGCCTGCTGGGCAAAGGCAGAACTTTCGGGGTTTTGAGTTCCAAGCATTTTCGCGGTGAAATTGTGAGGTGGTGTACGGATACCGCGTAGGCCATGCAGTGCGACAGCAACGGCGTTGGCAGATTGGACAGGCGGATGGAGTTGAATGAATCAACACCACAGCCATGTGTCATGATGTTCCGATGGGTGTTCTATCCGTGCACTACATTGTAGTGTACCCATGTGCCGGAGCATGACCTGCATTGAACTGTCCCTGGCTTGCGTTTGTTTGTTCGCCATGTGCCCATTGGCTTCGTTCTCTGTTTCTCTGTTCTCCTGCCGTCGTGAGGCGTGGCAGTTTGCAGCTTGCAGCTTGCGTATCCCGAACGCACTGTTGGAAAACCGGCCCCGGCCAGCACCGTGCATCCGCCATCCACAGAATGCCGCGGACGATGATGCATGGCCGCCGACCCAGGAGCTTGGAGGTTGTCCCGTTGCAGATGCTTCGAGGTGGTCGGGGCGGTGGATGGCGGTCATGATGCCCTAACCCCTCGATGTGTGTATTATGTATCCGCACTCGGTGCATGACTAGAGCGAGTTGTCCTGGCATGGGCGAGGGTCATTTGGGAGAGTTGCAATGGACCCGGTTAGACTGGGAGACTGATTTAGTGACGGATGAGATGTCTGAGATGATGATGATGATGATGATGATGATGATGATGGAATGGTGTCTTTGTTTCCCCAGGAGGAGGAATCTGCTTACCCTATCCGTGACAACATCTACCGCACATTACCGGTACCGTAAGGTAGGGCGTGGCGTGGCGTGGCATGAGGCAAAGGCGAGCAGTTTGGTCGAAGGTTGCGATGGGATGCGAGATACAAGTACACTTCCACTAGGGTTACTAATGCTAGGCAGACTCGGAGGAAGAACCTCTCTGCAAAGTTAGTTAACCTCCACGGCATATCCATCTCCAACTTGACGTGATCGAGATGTGAAAGTACCTGAGTCTTGCTGGATTTCTAGCGGGAACAGGTAGTGACTGTTCATACGATATATGTAAGTGGGGCATGTAACGAACTAACATTCAGAGCCGCGGTGGAGGTGTACTGCCGGGAGCGACGGGGAACTGGAGGCGGCGCGCCCTCTCATGCAGGTGCAGGGAAGGGAAGCTATGGAGCGAGCAGTAATTACCTACTACTAGTGTATAGTACATAAGATAGGTACCCACCCATCTCAAGATGAGTGCATATACGGATACCTGCCAAGTACCTCGAGATGTGTTTCCGCGGCCTCAATCGGCAGGAGCCATGCAACGACTCTAGCCAAGGTGCCGATCGGATACGGCAGCAAAGGGTCCCCTTCTGCTTTCCTCTTGCGGGTAGCCCCCAGAGGCCCGCGCTAGTGTGGTGTAGGTAGTCTAAAGCTTTATTGCGTGTGCGTCTGCGTCTGCGTGCGTGTTGAGTACTGAGCGAGCAGATTGAGGTTCCTTTGGTTTCGTTTCTGTTCCTATGCCTGGACTCCTTTTCCTATCCGTACATTGTCGTGATATCCATACAGATTGGGGTAAGTAGGGTACGTGCAACCGCCTAGGATTAGAGGGCATTACGTACACTACATAGGAGATAGATACCTATTTAGACTCGGGTCAGGTGCGGTGCTGACAGTCTTACTGGCTGTCGCTACCTCCAGTCCCGACTCGGACAGCATTAATAAGGTATTGTGTCGTTGTCGTTGTCGTCGTCGTCGTCGTTGTGGTTGTCATGTTTGTAGTGTAAGTACACCTGCCACCACCTTTGTAGACGACTGGCTCAAATCGTACTGTTTATGCTTCTGTGCCCAAGTGCACAAGTCATACCAACTCTGTTTATCGTCAGTTCCTTGCCCATGCTATAACAGGGAATCGGTTCGTAGGTACAGACGTACAAGGGTAAGTACCCAGGTAGGGAGGTAGCTCGTCACCTTGTGGGCAGGCCTACGAACCTCGTCCAGCAAATATTACATGTCATGCTGTAGGCGTACATACCTACCTAAGGCAGGCAGGCTAGGTATCCGTACAAGCATACCGAAACCTTGCTGGGGAACCCAGTCCGGTACGTATCCGTTCCCCTGTCAATGCACCCTGGGGCAAGGTGCTTCCTTCAGTGGATAACTCGTGCATGCATGCTTCTCGTCCTGTTCTCACTCATTTGTTGAATTTTACTCTGCTCTGCCTTCGTTCTACTCGCCCCGCGCTTCCCCGTTCCCTTCTCTGAAGCTTCCATCTTCCTCATCCTCTCGATCCCACTCCTGGACACAGAAAGAGAGACAGACAGACATACATACAGACAGACAGGCAGCCATACATGCATACATACAGACAACATCGACTACCTCTTTCTCTACTTCTCGCCTCTCGCCTCTCGCCTCTCGCCCTCCGTCCTGTTCCCTTCCACCGACTCCGTTCTCCACCTCTCATCGTCGTCGCCGTCCTTTTCTTTCTCCGTTTTCCGCGCTAGCGCGTTAGTCTTTCCCCTGACACGCCATTGGCCTCGCCGGCCAGCCAAAACACAGAGCCCAGTAGGACTAACATTAGCAACCCGCAGTCCACCAGGCGTCCACTACGAGCGCCCCAAAGATTTCTAGCGCCCTTTCTTCTTCCCTCTTTCTTTCTCTCTCTCTCTCTCTCTCTCTGTTTTTCGGATTGTTGTTCCCGCCTCTCGCTCTTTTCGACTGTGGATCACCTTCTGCACATCAAGGGTACCGACAGAGTAACGCGCCAACCGTGTATGGGACTTTTCTCAAACCGACAAAAGCTTCCTCCACCCACCACCACTCCATTCCTCACAACACCCAAAAACCAGACTAGCATTCTTTCACCACGCTCGTCTACCTGTCTCTGACTCTCCGCCGCATCCTCCAAGCTTGATATTGCACCGCGACCCGACTCGACCGTTTCCGTCCTCCTCCTAGCCCGGCCATCCTTGGCTTTTCCGGTTGTCCCCGTCTGATCTTCCTGCCGTTCAACTCAACACCCTCGGACCATTGCGAGACCACGCCCTTCCTCTCCAACCTGGACGCCAATACCCCAAAACCCTCGTCACCCAGACTAGCCTGCTCGCATTTCTTCTTCTTCTTCTTCTTCTTCTTCTTCTTCTTCCGCCACCTCCACACTGGTCCGCTGCCGTCACCTCGCATCTTCCACCCATTCTCCGTCCGCTGCAGCGAAGAGCCGCATTCCTTTTCCCCCTCCACCTCTTGAATGCCAACCCGGTCGACTTAGGCCCCCTCAATCACCATTGCCGATCAACCAGATTCAACAACCAGCACCATGTGCTTCGGGGCCCGAAAACAAGACAATGGCGGTGCGGCTCGCTCGCGTGATCTCGACCGCTTGATTCGCCAGGATGAAAAACGTCTTTCAAAAGAGGTCAAGCTTTTGCTACTGGGTATGCCAACGCGAATATCATCCACCTTGTAATACCCGGTGGCCCGTTTACTGACTCGTAATTCCTCGACAGGTGCCGGAGAGTCTGGAAAGTCTACCGTGCTGAAGCAGATGAAATTGATTTACGCCCAAGGTTTCAGCAAAAATGAGAAGCTCGAATGGAAGCCTGTCGTATTCAACAACATTGTTCAATCCTTCCGTTTGATCCAAGATGCCATGACCGAGATGGGCATGGAATTCAGCAATCCCGAAAATGAGGCAAGCAATCCCCCCTGACAGGGCCAATCGCATGTCGCAAGCATGCGACAACCCGCGCGACTGGTGCAGGTAACGAATCGAAGGCCCGGGCTAACACATACTGTCTCTCCGTAGAAACACATGGCGCATATCCTCGTGGAACATGAGATCAACGCCCAAGATCCCCTCCCACGCGATTATTTGCAACCTATAAAGGAGCTTTGGGTCGACGAAGGTGTCAAGCAAGCCATTGCCAAGGGCAACGAGTTTGCTCTCCATGACAACCTGGCATAGTGAGCATCCAGACTCGTCCGTACGGGATGCAAGAGTGGCCACTAACTCATCTAGCTTTTGCGACGACTTGGACCGCATCTGGGACCAGAGCTACGTACCCACGGATCAGGATTTGCTGCGCTCGAGGTTGCGAACGACTGGTATCACCGAAACGGTCTTCGACTTGGGCCAACTGACATACCGCATGTTTGACGTTGGTGGCCAGCGCTCGGAACGAAAGAAGTGGATTCACTGCTTCGAAAACGTCAACTGTCTACTTTTTCTCGTCGCAATTAGTGGTTACGACCAGTGCTTGGTCGAAGACAAGGATGGCGTACGTATATCCATGTGACGTTTCCCAGTGCTAAGCTGACCGGATCTCGACCAGAACCAAATGAACGAGGCGCTCATGCTGTGGGAGTCCATTGCCAACTCTCACTGGTTTACAAAGTCTGCGCTCATCCTCTTCCTCAACAAGATGGATCTGTTCAAGGAGAAACTGCCCAACAACCCGATCACATCACACGGTTTCACTGATTACCACGGTCCCCCCGAGGACTGGAAATCTGCCAGCAAATACTTTCTAGACAAGTTTCGCGCTTTGAACCGAAATACCGAGAAGGAAATCTACGGACATTTCACCAATGCGACAGATACGAATCTGCTCAAGATCACCATGGGCTCAGTCCAGGACATGATCATCCAGCGCAACCTAAAGCAGCTGATACTATAAGGCAGAGCCTGCGATGATTGGGGTCACCAAGTGGCCCCAGACCTAATCATACCCCCCAAATCTGGCATGCTTGAAACATGCCAACTCTAATCGATACCCGCGGCCTTCTTGGGCCCCATTCCCTACCTCGCCTCGATCTCACGCGGCGGCGCCACCGCCCATCCGCGACTTCCCGCCCCTTGCTCGTCGGACTGACGGCGCGCGCGCCCGACACCGACCTCCTTGTCGCAAATACCGAACAAGCCCAGCGAGGCTCTCGAAACCGACATGGATGTACATTAACCCACCTCCTTTGTGTCTAATACCTCGTCATCTATTGTCCATATTGCCGGCGTTTGTCTCGACAGAGTTTCTGCAGAAAGGGCGGCTGGAACACTTCTGCCGATTTCTTGATTATTTTTTTGCACATCTTTGGCCATCATGGGACGGGCGGTTGGCACGGTGCATAAGGCCAACGGAATAGCAGGGCACTTTGATTGGTCTTTGCTTGGGATCTTCAAGGCACAATTGAGGCTGGTGGTAGGAGGGCGGTGCTTGTTGCACAAGGTGCTTCAAATGAGACGAAACGAAAGCCTAGGAGGCCGAGATGAATTGGTTTTGCTTGCGATGGATTGACACAGAATCACTTGTTTCAAGCTTTATCGCTCACGTTTTGGGTCAAGAAAATATGTGTGTGGTGTGTATGTGTGTGTGTGTGGGTGTGTGTGTGTGTGCGCGTGTGTGTGTGTGTGTGTGGACATGACTGCGAGGGCGATGGAGAGGGACGTGCAACAGCTGTGAAGTCAACATCTCGTCTTCATCCGAAAGGAGTTAGAAGCACACTGGATAAAACATGTTCAAATCATGCAAAGAGCGAAATACCCAGATGGGATAGGATAGTTTTGCCTAAAGAAACCGTATCTTGTTGCATATCTTTGGCATGTGAGCTTCACATTTAGTTAATGCCATGTGACTTTGGCGTACAAGAGGCATCTTGACAATCCGAGAAGACAAGGCTGGAAACCATGAGAAAATAAATTCAGGTAGCCTATCTGCAGACTTGATCAGCTTTACCCCTCTCCCCCCCTCGCAGACAGGTAAGGATCTCGATGGCGAGCTGTCATTGTTTCAGCAGAGCCTCTACCCCCGCTCCGCGTGTCCAGGTAAGCTCACCAGGCACTGTACGATTCAGTCCCGGAGCCGCGAACGGACGAACCGGGGAAACGTGTGCGTGCAAAGAGGAGGATCGGCCGATGAGGGGGAGTCGATGGGAAAGGACAGACGGCCTGGTTTACCTTGGCTCCGGCCCCTATTTTAGGCGGGTGGTAGCTTTTGGTTTATTTTACATGTTGTTTTAGATCAAAACAAGATTGGTGGAACTCCTCGATTTGGCCTGGCAGCCTGAGCCTGTTGTTGGTGGTGCGAAGGGAAGTGGGAGGAAGAGAGGATGGAAGTAGTAGGTGAGTGTGTAGGTTAGTTAGGTAGGTAGGAGGGTTGGTTGGTACCTGTGCGCAATTAGATTTTCAGCTGACGATGTACCATGTTCCGCATTCCTGGGGCGGGTTCCCGAGGACACCCGGACGGCATTATGTCGGCTTCGGGGGGCGAATGGATTGGGAAACAACCATATTGCACCATGTTCAGTTGCGATATACGGCCCGGCGGTGTCGATGGCCGACATGTTGGAGGCTGAGCGCTTCAAACAAGGTAGAAAGGTAGGTAGGTAGGCAGGTAGAGCACAGGAGTTTCATCAAGGGTCGTTACCCAGTGGCCACGACACTGACGGCAGACTGACTACCATGACTACCTAAGTGTATATCAAAAGGCCGTGTAAAACAGACAACAGAGAAAGTGGGAACAGACGACGTGTAATGTGCGCCGGCCAAGAACAATAGGGGGGCCCAACATGAGGCAAGCACCGGCGTTCGGAACGGGACGCCAAAGGCCGATCGGACCCGGTCCGATCAGCTCAATTTCCCGACGAAGTGCATCGGGCAATTCGGTCCCCGCCCTCTCCACTTTACTTTCATCCGCACGGTGCGCACATGGCAGACTCGGTGGGTAAATGTACAGTGTGCAATTGCAGTATTTCCTCAGCAGCCGAGCCCCGGCCAGAATGAGCTCCGCGATTGTGAAGCCGTGGTGCGGCAAAGCTACCCCGCCGTTGTCGCCCTTTCCCTCCCCCCACCAAGTTCGTCACGAACCACCAATCCCTCCCCTCCCCCATTCCCGGATCTCCAACGTCGCTTGATCCGCCGCTGCCGGCTCTCCGTTCCCCCCTCTCCCCGTCCAGTCTGCACAACCAGTCCTTAAGCAATGCGCCTCGCCCTACGAACCCTCCGCACCTTGACGTCCTCCATCCTCGAACCTTCCGCGCACCGCCTCGTTCCCTTTCGCAACATGGCCACCTCCGCCGCCTCCCCTGTGCTTAAGAAGCCCGTCAAGCTGGCCTGCATCCAGCTCGCATCGGGCGCCGACAAGGCGGCCAACCTCGCCAGCGCGCGCGCCAAGGTCCTCGAGGCCGCGCGCGGGGGCGCCAAGATCGTCGTGCTGCCCGAGTGCTTCAACTCGCCGTACGGGTGCGACTACTTCCCCAAATACGCCGAGACGCTGCTCCCCTCGCCGCCGACGCGCGAGCAGTCGCCCAGCTTCCACGCGCTGGCGGCCATGGCGTCCGAGAGCGGCGCCTACCTCGTCGGTGGCTCCATCCCCGAGCTGGACGGCGAGACGGGCAGGTTCTACAACACGAGCCTCGTCTTCTCGCCCGCCGGCGCGCTGCTGGCGACGCACCGCAAGGTGCACCTGTTCGACATTGACATACCCGGCAAGATCACCTTCCGGGAGTCCGAGGTCCTCAGCCCCGGCGACGCCGTGACGGTCGTCGACCTGCCCGAGTACGGCCGCATCTCGGTCGCCATCTGCTACGACATACGCTTCCCCGAGCTCGCCGCCATCGCCGCGCGCCGCGGCTGCTTCGCCCTCGTGTACCCGGGCGCCTTCAACCTGACGACGGGGCCGATGCACTGGCGGCTGCTGGGCCAGGGCCGCGCCGTCGACAACCAGATCTACGTCGCCATGTGCAGCCCCGCCCGGGACGTGGGCGCGTCTTACCACGCCTGGGGCCACAGCCTGATCATCGACCCGATGGCCAACGTGCTGGTGGAGGCCGAGGAGGGGGAGAGCACCGTGGCGTGGGAGCTGGACGGCGACAAGATCGAGGAGGCGAGGAGGAACATCCCCATCAACACGCAGAGGCGCTTCGACGTGTATCCGGACGTGAGCCGGGCCAAGGTCGAGTCGTAGAGAGGGGCTGGGCTGGGATGGTCCGTTCGATGTCGAAGTTATCTTATCCCCCCCTCCTTGAGACAGACATGCATAGAAAAAGGGGGGAGGTGGGATTTTTGCAAGTTTGCATGTATGACACTGTGCTACGCATAGAAAGCCAGCGTGGTGTTTTTTCTTCTTTTTCTTCTTGATGTGGGTAGTAATTGGGAAAGTCTATTCCCGCAACGTCGTTGCACCAGTTTCTGCTCCTCGTGCCGTGTGTTCCCTTTCCCCAAGCCCTCCCCCGCCGTTGGAGACCACGGCCCCGAGGGGTTCTCACAGGCTCCCGTCCATGTCTACATGTACAAAGCGACAATCCGTTGATACTATTTGCAGCACTTCCGATACTAGGTCGGTTTGCCTTGGCTCAACGAGGCCGAGTGCACCTTACGTAGGCTGTCCTATCCGACCTGGCCTCATGGTGCTCTCCCAATCTCGTAGATGACCATCTGCGCTCCTCGCTGTAACCCGTCGAGAGCACCAAGCGTGAGGGACGACCGTCACTCCACTGGCAGCTGACGGGCTTTTGATCCGAACAACCGGGCGTACGACGCGCCGAACGCAATTGGTTGTCGTCCGAGTCATCTGTAGTCAGTGTAGGCTTCTTCTGATGATATATGCAAGCAGCTCTGATGAGCTCATTTGTCTGACCCTTGCAGAAGAGCTCGTCGAAATCCTTCCCACTCGACTCCTTCACAATATCTACTGCGTACAATAAAAAAGATAAAAAAAAAGAGCATCACTAGCACGGGCCCATCGCATGTGAACGAGCAGACAGACAGACAGACAGACAGACAGACAGTCGCCCATTGGTCTGGCGCAACTCTCAAGGATCAATATTGCAACCTCGCAGTAGCCAAAAGAGGAAGAAGAAGACAGCTAGCTTCTCCCTTTTTTTGAGGACGTGCGTCTGTCTGCATCAATGACAGCCATAGACACACACACACACACACACCGCCTGATCCGTCAGCATCGCAAGACACCTGGGTCAGAAAGCAAAAAAAGCAAAGAGGAAATTAAATTGGGGAAAAAGGCTAACAACTCTCACGCTCCACGGAACAACACATGGCAACCCTCTCACATGAGCGTAGGTACCTGCATTCCTCGCACCTCGAAATAGCCTTCTGTCATGAGGTCTCGTCCGTATCCATCTTGATCCCCCCCCCCCGGCTCTTGCTGCATGATCCCCATAACCACCCAACCCCCCCCTGTCGCCCCGAAATCTCGGTGCCTAGAGGGCCCCCTTGCTCGGAATAAGCAAAATCACCCGCACCGCGAGATGACCAGAGACGGCCTGTCTCCGCCAGGGTGGGCAACCCGGACGCCATGTGCAAATTACAAACCAATCCTTCCAATAGCTCGGTATTGGGTTTTCCACTGCTGTCAACGAACCTATCCAGCCCGTTGCGGGTCACCACCACCACCCCCACCACCCCTTTCTGGGGTCACCGGCTCTGGGCCTCGATCTCGAACCCTTGCCGCAGTTGCGGGATAGAGCGGGTTGGGCGATTATTCAGGAACACGCAGGAAGATTGGCCGTCCAGGGTTTGAGTTATTTTATTTCTTTCCTGCATCCTCCAAGGACGAGCTAGCCTATCTACTTCTCGCTAGCTTGCTGGCTGGCTGGCTGGCTGGCCCTGGGGCCGTACACGATGGATGCTTTTCGATGACGGCCGAGCAGGCAGGCAGCAAGCCTCACAGCCTCCGTGGATATAAATACTCGGGAGCCACGGCGCTTCCTGAGATTGTGAGAACGGGAGGCCCCCTCCAGCTCATCCGCCCCCGCAGAAGAAAGAAAGCCATAATGAAGCTGCTCCCCCTCCTCGCCGTCCTCGGCATCGGGGCCGTCGCCCACCCTCACGTCCACGGCGCCCTCGAGTCTCGACAGACGTGCTCCGGCCCCGTCGAGAGCAGCCCGTCGACCTGGTGGCGCGCCGCCATCGGCCACAACGGCACAACGCCGACGAGCTCGGACTCGACGTACCAGTACTACCGCACCGCCGTTCAGTACGGCGCCGACAACACCGGCGTCCAGGACTCGTCCGACGCCTTCAACTTCGCCATCGAAGGTATGTAGTGGCCCTTGCGGCGGCGCACCTTGCAAGACCCTTTGCAGCCGAAAATGCATATCGACTGACACCGCACCCTCCCCCCCCCCCCAGCGTGGAGCCGCACCGGAAACACCGTGACGACCCGCCCGGCCTACGTCTACATCCCGCCGGGCCGCTACCGCATCAAGAAGCCGATCCAGATGCTCGTGACAACCTACCTCGTCGGCGACGCCCTCAACCCGCCCGTGCTGATCGCCGACCCGGCGCTCGGCACCCAGCCCGTCATCCACGGCTACGACTCGAACCAGGGCGACGGCTCGGCGACCAAGAACTTCTACATGGCGGTGCGCAACGTCGTCGTCGACACCACCGAGATCGGCACCGGCGTGCAGGCCGTGGGCATCGACTGGAGCGTCTCGCAGGGCTGCTCCCTGTCCAACGTCAAGGTCCGCATGCCCAACTCCTCGAGCCACGTCGGCATCACGATGAACGCCGGGGGTTCGGGAATCTTGATTAGCGACAGTGTGAGTCAATTTTTCTCTCCTTCTTGTTTTCTTTTCCCCCTTTTTGCCCCCCTTTCTTTCTCGAAATTCGCCAGGACCTAACAAGCGGTTAGCAATTCGAGGGCGGCGCCATCGGCATCAAAGTCAATGGCCAGCAATACCAGTTCAAGAACCTCTCCTTCAACGGCTGCAACGTTGGCATCTCGGTGGACCACGTCTACGTGGCCGTGGTGCAGGGCGCGACCTTTGCCAACTGCAACTTCGGCATCGACATGGGCCGCGACACGGCGGGCGTCGTCTCGGTCGTGGACTCGAGCGTCCGCGCCTGCAACGCCGGCGTCAACAACCTGGTGACGGGCTACGGCCAGAACTCGCTCGTCATCGACAATTTCCAGGTCACCGACGCCGCCGCCGTCAAGTCGGCCGCAGACGGGTCGACCCTCAGGTCTGGCTCGGTCCCCGCGGGCCAGACCTGGGTCATGGGGTACGTCAACTCGAACAACCTGCAGCGCGGGACGGCGTACCCCATCGATCGGCCTGCCGCGCTGCTGTCCGGCGACAGGTATTTCACCGCGCCGCTGCCCCAGTACGAGAAGTACGCCCTGGATCAGTTTGTCAGCCTCAAGGGTGATCCGCAGTACCCCGTCTACGGAGACAACAGCCACGACGATGGCCCCAGCATCAACGCCATCCTGCAGAAGTACAAGGGATGCAAGATCGTGTTTGTCCCCCAGGGCATTTACCTGACCAAGGAGACCATCTACGTGCCTCCCGGCACGAGGCTGATCGGCGAGACGCTCAGCATCTTCAACGGTACGTGTTTGGCTTAGAGACACATCTGCTTCCAAACAAACAAGCAAACAAATAAAAAGCTAACGCCAACAGGCCTCGGATCGCGGTGGTGGAACCCCGACGACCCTCAACCCATCCTCAAGGTCGGCAACCCCGGCGAGACGGGCGTGGCCCAGATCACCGACATCACAGTCGAGGTCGCCGACGTTCAGCAGGGTGCGACCCTCGTGCAGATCAACATGGCCGGGTCGAAGCCCGGCGACGTCGGCATCTGGAGCAGCGTCTTCCGCGTCGGCGGCACCAAGCACTCGCTCACCAACACCAACTGCGGCGGCGCGGACCCGGGCGCTTGCAAGGCCGCCTTTGCGCTGATGCACGTCACGTCGACCGCCTCGGCCTACTTGGAGAACGTCTGGGGCTGGGTGGCGGACCATTCGCTCGACGGCGGGGCCGCGCAGAACATTGCCGTCGGCCGGGGCGCCCTCATCGAGAGCACCAAGCCCACGTGGCTCGTGGGCACCAGCTTCGAGCACTGCGTCATGTACCAGTACAACCTCCACAACGCGCAGAACGTGTACATCTCCCTGCAACAGACGGAGAGCGCGTACTGGCAGGGCGAGGGGACCCCGCAAAGGGCCCCGAGCCCCTGGAGCGTCAAGCCGGCCTATGGCGACCCGGACTTTAGCAACTGCGCGGCCCAGGGGCATGGCAACAACGACCGTTGCTTCCGGTCGTGGGGCCACTACATGACGGGCAGCTCCAAGGTCGTGATCCACGGGTCGGCACTGTGGGTCTTTTTCAACAAGATGAACGACAACATGTGGCAGAACGCGCAGTGCGAGAACACGGGGGGCAACTGCATGACCAACCAGGCCTTCGCCGACGGCGCCAAGTCGACATACTGGTTCGGGCTGAGCACGAAGAGCAGCACGTCTCTGCTGTACGACAAGACGGGCGGCGTGGTATGGGAAGTGTTTGCGAGTGACAACACGGGGTCCTGGGGCGGCGTCGTTGCCGCGTATCTGAGGGACTCGGGCGCCTGAAGGGGGTCGTGGGAGAGGCTGGCTATGCGCCGTGTCGAAAGGGGTCGATCCGCGGTAGACGCTCGTTCCGAGCTGCAGACAGGGGTTGCATGTCCTCGTCCGAGCAGACGAGAGCAAGGCCGTAATCCGTATCGATATAGCGTACCGTTAGCGGGGTGTCCGCATCTGTAGTCGGACGAACTGTCAGAACGGAAGTCGATCGAGTCGTGTGTCAAAGGTTCTTCTTTGAATGCTTCCAGCCGAGGTCCCTTTGTCCCTGGGCCTCGAGTTCTTTGTTGCGAAGCATTACCGCACTCGGACTCGTTCTCGCCAGTGCCTCCCCGCATCGGCCGAAGAGTTTGCTGGAATTGGACCCCCCTGCTTGAACTTCCTAGGCTTCCCTCGGCTGCTGTCTCGGCTGCTGTCTCGGTCGTTATCATCAGGCCAGGAAGCGACTCTCGGGGTTTGCAGCCTTAGTAAGGTTAGTCACCATCGACAAGATCCAACGATGAGGATCGCGGCCTTTGTAGTCGTAGTGTAAGAGCCACGAAGGTATAAACGAACATTTGAGACCGCAAGGTGGAATGCGATTCGCCCATGTGCCGTGTTGTCAGAAGCTTGTTTGTCCGTGACGAATGAAGTGCACAGTCGGGATTGTCTTTGTCTTGCTTGCCGCGTTTTGTTCTGGCCTTTTCGATGAACCCTCTCCACCTTTTCGCCTCGTGTTTCCCGCTAGCGCCTCGGCTTCTTCGAAACACAGCTGAAAGAACTGGGTTAAGGTGAAAGGTCTTGGCCCATATACACGTACGCAGTAGCTTGAATGGTGCTCGTAGGGGGGGGCGGAGGCCCGATGCAGGACATTAGACGAGATCGGCACCCCAAGGTAGTCGAGATCCATGGATCGTCGTCATCTGCCGGCGCTGGTACCTGTCGAGACATGAAGCATGGATGGTGTGGTGTCGACGACGTGGTAGATTGGAAGCGGAGAATACACAGTATAGCCAAAACAAACATAAAATAAGATGCGTGACGCTGTGGGCCATCCAGATCAATGGCAATGGCAGGCCCAGATGATGCGCTACGGCGCGCCGCATGTCTCCCCATGCTTGGCTCCAGGTCTCTTCCCTCTGCCCGCATTCGGCTGGGGCCGCCAACCGAACTGAGGTACCGGCACCCTGGCGCTTTTTCTCCAACAGTGGGCGCGTTCCAGTGAAGCATACTAAGTACAGTAGCATCCATGGCTAAGGTGAACTGGGTCCGGGGTCGCGCGCGGTCTGCAGCAGCTGCCAGGGCGTGTGTGGGGTTCCATACGTCTTGCCTTTCCGCTCTGGGGCGGGGCGCGGTGGGGGGACACATGACGCTGAGCTAAACTCGCCGAGGTTCACATGCGACAACTGAGCGTCGTCCAGTTCTCGACGGGCACCTCTTTCTTCTCGCTTTGTTCCTTCCCCCCAACCTCCGACGCACGCCTAAACCGTTGACACCTTGCCAGTATTTAAACTATCAGGCCATCCCTCGCGGCTCGGCACTTTCTCGTGATCTCCTGTTTCCCAACATCAGTATTCCATCCACTCCAATCAATCGCCAACCAAACACTTTTTTCTCCCCCAATCAAACAAAAAAACAAGACAGCCATCATGGGTCTCGCCAACGGTACGTACTTGACATCTGGCTAACCTCGGTCCTCTTTCTGCTGTTGCGCAATGCTGATTATGTCTTTTTCTCTACAGACAAGTTCCCTTCCTCGGTCGCTTTCGACGCCATCAACGATGCGCTTAGCGCCAACGAGGCCGACCGCAAGGACGCTGTCAAGCAGGGCAACGCCATTTTCGCCTTCACCCTCAAGAACTCGGCCGGCGAGACCGACAGCTGGCACATTGACCTCAAGAACAAGGGTGAGGTCGCCAAGGGCACCGGCGAGAAGCCCACTGGTACGTGTTTAGCGCAACACACCGTGCTATTGAACCTCGGTCTGAACTCTTCATCCTAGTAACCCTGTCGTTGTCCGATTCCGACTTTGGCAACCTGGTCCAGGGCAAGGCCAACGCCCAGAAGCTTTTCATGTCCGGCAAGCTCAAGATCAAGGGCGACGTTATGAAGGCTACCAAGATGGAGCCCATCCTGAAGAAGGCGCAGTCCAAGGCCAAGTTGTAGATGCGTCGCGTTGGACATTTTGTTGTCGGTAATACCCTGTACCATATATAACCCACCCGTTGGGTCAGCCATACGTTGCTGGACCTGGATGTGCGCCAAACGTAGCGTTGCCGTAGGAAATGAGAATATGATCATTCATCTAGCATGTTGAAGAAGGGCGCAGAAAACTTTCTCTCTCTAGTAAAATTGTACTACTTTGGCACAAATCACGATACATGGTGCACGATGCGTTTGTGGACGATGGCCTGGATGTTGCGCCGGCGCTGTCGCTCAAAAGCATGTGACAACCCATCAGGCTATCTTTGGCAACGTTTTCCGAGGCTATCGCGGTGTTCCGGGATTTGCAAAAGGAAGAAAAAGGGACGGGGTAACACTCGCAAACGCCAGAAACTGGTGCATTCAATCAGCGACGGACATCCGATGCGCTTGCTATGGACACATGCTTCCGTAAGGTAGGTAGGTAGGTAGTCAACGGTGCTGGAGTTCTGATGACGGGATTCCCGACGATTGCCGGCCCGAGTCAGGAGACCCAGTAGTAGTCGGAGAGTCGGCGCCGTCAATCCCACATGTTTCTTCTTCCGAGCGTCGGCTGTTGCTGGGTATGCTGCAAGGCATCGCACGAGATGACTGGATGGGTAATTGAGCTTTCGATGACCACTCGACACTTGGACAATGAGGGGGGACGCCATCCAATCAGTCTAGACGAATGTCAAGGAGCAATCTCAGGAGCAATTTTTAGGCATCCTAGAACGAGACTGCAACTTGGACGGAGTTCCCCTGGTTTCAGTCGCGGAGGCGCATCGGCCAGCCAGTCGAGTCACTTGGTGTAGATGCAGAGGGGTCAGGAGTGCAGTCAGACTTGGGCGATGCGTGTTGCACCACCTACACTGCATCCGATGGGAAATACCTGAGCTGAGTCAGCACTCCGTACCGTATCCCAGACGCTGCTTGACGATGCCGCGAATGGGCACGCCAGAATGAAGCCGGTACGGTACGATACGCATCTCTCCGGCACCCTGGCCATTTGTTGGACGTCCAGAGCTGTGCTTTTGGTTTTGCATTTGCTTTTGGCTGGACACCGTGACACGGGACCTGATGGAAAGTAACGAGGGGGACTGGAAGCGCCCAAATCCAACCATGCATGCAGCCAGTTGCGTCGCGTCGCACTTCAGCATACCACGTTGCCGCCAGCCAACTCGTGTTGAAGGCGGTCACTGTTGCCTGAGGTTGAGTGACGGCAGAAAAGTGGAACACCATCTTCCCGGTCTTGACGCTGGCTGGATCGCCCCAGGTGCTACTCGCTGCCCCCCTGCACCGTGACCGTGGCCTACCTACCTTACTCTTTTTTTCTTTCTTACTAACAGCTGGCCCCGTCACCCGTCGCCCGGACGTGCCACACTAAAAAAACATCCTGCACCAAAATCTTCGTCTGGTTCCTCCAGCCAAACCCACCAGCAAGGCGTCTTTGATGCGCCATCCAGCATCAGCTTTCCTGATCGCTGCGCCATTGTCTTCTGCTGCTTTCGACGCTTCATTGTTTTTCGAGCTTTGCTATCTACTCACATCCATCCATCAGTAGTTGCTTCCCGCTGCAGCGTCTGCTTTCCTCTCCCCCATCCCCCGTCGCTTTGTCTCCGAATCCTGCGTGAATCGAGACGCGACTCCCCTTCCGAGACCGAGTCGACCGACACCCACCCCATCTCCGTCGACTGATTATAATCCTGAAATTGCATCTGCCTGCCTCGGTAATCATCATGGATCACCGAAACAGCACCCCGCGCCCGCGCCCGTCGCTCAAATTCGCGAACCGGAGCTACCAAGCTTCGCCTCTTAACCCCAACAAGCGACTAGGCACTCCCCAGACTGCTCCTTCCCAGAGAGTCCTGAACCGCGACCCGGCGCCCTCGAGCAACCTCAACACGAGCACCATCTCCACCGCTCACAACCTCTTCCGGTCCTCCTCCATCAGCGCGAGCCCAGCCGCTGTCCCCTTCGCGCCGAGTCTGCCTGCGAGCACCGCCAAGAAGGTTTTCGCGCCTGGCGCGACCCCGGCCTCGCAAAAGGTTTACCGAGAGACGATCGCTCAGGCCACCCCGCGAGGCCTGTCTACCAAATCGACGTCGGCCGACCTTTTCCAGATGCGCATTCCCTCACCGCCTCCCGAACTCTCTGGCGAAGCACTCGCGCGAGACATCCCCCCTGAGCTCGAAGCCAAGGGCACTGTGTACGCAGATCAGTATCTCGGCCACCTTGTGCCCCCAGAGTACGATGACTTGCAGCGACGCCAGCTCTTCTGCGTCCTCGACCTCCGCCGCCTCAAATATGCTGCCAATGAGATCTTCATCAAGAAGGATTGGAAGCTCAACATCATGAACTTTGCCAAAGAGTTTGAAAAGAGTCGAAGCCTGATCATGCTCAGGTACGGTCTCTACGAGTTCAAGAACGTCAAGCCCTCGGAGGAGGTCTTGAAGAAGTGGAGGACCGCCCACAACCTGCCCGAGCCTGAGGAGGACGCCGTGGACGCCAGCCCTTCGAGACAGACCACCCGTTCCAAGCGCAAGGCCGAGGACCAGTTGACTCCCAAGGACGCGGCACTGTCGACTGCATCCCCTAACAAGAACAACAAGAGGCGTGCTGTAGACAGAGAGGATGGACAGGAGCCGGCCACCCCAGCTGCGATCAAGAACAAGAGAAAGGCGACCGTCGCCGACGAGTCGGACGAGAACCAGTCGAGCAAGCTGCAGAAGTCGACTTCGACGCCCTCCGCAACCAAGAGCATGTTCGAGAGAGTTGCCAACAACCAGGGACCGGCCTCGACCCCGAAGGCTGCAGAGGCGAAGCCCAACCTCTTTGCTAACGCCTCGAAGCCTCCTGCCAACAACCTTTCGCGTTCCGTGCTCGAAGCCAACCTTAAGCCTGCTCAGCCGTCCAACATCTTTGGCTATCTCTCCGATGCTAGCTCTGCAAAGAATAGCGGTGTGGAGGCTGATGGTGAGAGCGAAACCGACTCCGACGATGACGCGGAGACGCAAGAAGTCGGGCAGCAGAGCTACGAACCCAGTGTTGCCGCTAGCGGTGGCGCCGAAACACCTTTGGCCCCGCCGACTTCGAATCCCTTTGGTGCCAACAAACCCCCTTTCACCACTGGCTCTGCGACTGGTCCTTCCAGCACCTCATCTGATGCGAGGGAAGGCACGCCGGGCAAGAGCCTGTTCGATCGCGTTAGCAAGGGTAACGGCGGTCAAGCTCTCCGTGCGGACTCGGCTGAGCCCGCGCCGGCGGCTGACAAGACGCCGTTTGCTTCTAGCAAGGAGACCGCGCCGGCCCCCGTCAACGCCACCTGGAACCCCAACTCTCCGATCAAGTTCAATACCAACGCTCCGTCCAGCAATGGTATTTTTGGCGCGTCTACCAATGGATCTGGCTCCATATTCGGTGCTACGCCTGCCGCACCCGCCTCCAATCTGTTTGGTGCGCCCAAGCAGGATGAGAAGCCCAAGGCCGAAAAGCGCTCCCGATCTGAGGACGACACGGGTGCCGAGTCTGACAAGGAAAACAGCTCGCAGCCTCCCGCCAAGTCGCCCTTTGGCGGATTCTCCGGGTTCCAGTCAAAGTCATCGGAGCAACCCAAGAAGGACGAGGCACCGTCCAAGCCGGCGGCTGCGCCTACTTTCGCGTTCGGTGCTTCTGCTCCCAAAGCGGAAGAGGTCAAGGCTCCGGCCCCGGCTTCAAACCTCTTCGGCGCCCAGGACAAGCCTGCGGGCTCCGTCATGCAGTCTTCGACGCTCTTCGGCGGGAAGCCCCAAGAGGCGCCTGCCGCTGAGCCTGCCAAACCCCTCTTCGGCGCAAGTACGTCGGGCATTTCGACTTCTTTCCAGTCGAACCCCCTCTTCGGCAACAACGCGCCGGCATCGGGTACCTCCAACCTGTTCGGTGCCAAACCCAACGAGGCCCCCAAGGCACCCGAGACCGCCCCTGCTTCCGCGGCGCCCGTCTTCAGCTTCGGTGCTAACAAGCCGGCGGAGTCGGCCCCAGCCGCTAACTCTCTCTTTGGCGGCAGCCCCATGAAGCAAGATGGGCCACCAGCGAAGAGGCAATTCAATGCCCCATCTTCTGCACCTTCCGCGCCGTCAGGCGGCATGTTCAACTTTGGGGGAAACCAGAGCGCGCCTGCTTCCAACCCATTTGGGGGCGCTGCATCTGCACCCCAGACAAATGGAGGCTCTAGCGGTCCCCCAAGCTTTGGCTCCGGGGGCGGCGGGTCTTTCACGTTCAGCGCTGGCGGCGGTGGAGGTCAGGCTTTCAACAACCCCTTTGCGTCTAACAACGGAGGTGCATCCGATCCCGCTCCTTCGTCCGGAGGCATGTTCAACTTTGGTGGGTCATCTGCGCCTTCCAACGGCTCTTCGCCATTCCAGTTCGGCGGCGGTTCGGCTGCTCCGTCGAGCAACACCCCCTTCCAGTTCGGAGGCGGTGCTCCTGCTCAGCCTGCGGCTCCCGCAGCTTCGGCTCCCACTTTCGCCTTTGGTGCCTCGAACGGATCCGTCAATTCCTCGGCGCCCGCCTCTCAGAAACCGCTGTTCGGAGCGTCGACATCGGTACCCACGAGCAACCTCTTTGGTTCCAAGCCCGCTCAGCCTGCGTCCGGCATGTTCGGCAACCTGCAGCCTCCGGCCGGTGCTTCGACCACTGGAACGAACTCGCCTTTCAACTTTGGCGGCGCCTCGAGCCTAGCCACCACCCCTGCCACAGGAACTCCCGAGCCGGCCGCGGAAGCGGAGAAGGCCGGTGGCAGTGGTGATGGCGACGATGCCGACGGCAAGCCTCATGAGCAGCTCAAACTCACCGAGGGAGGTCCCGGCGAGGAGGACGAGTTGGTTGTCCACGATGTCCGCGCTAAGATCATGAAGTTCATCGTCCCCGGCTCTGAAGAGGATAAGGACAGCGGCGATGACCAGCCCAAGAACAAGAGCCCATGGTCCACTAAGGGTGTTGGTCCGTTCCGTCTGCTCAAGCACAAGAACACCGGCGCCGTCCGCATGCTCTTGCGCGCGGAGCCCCGTGGCCACGTCGTGCTGAACCGATCCCTCCTGGCTAGTGAAACCTACACGGCGAACAAGAAGTACGTCAAGCTCACCACCTCCAACGAGGCCGGCAACGGTCTCGAGACGTGGATGGTCCAGGTCAAGACCGAGGACTTGGCCAAGACGCTGGCCAGCGCCCTGGAGAGTAACAAGTCGGCCAACGCCAAATGAAAAATAATGGAAACGCCATGGGCATGAACGATATGGGAGAATGGACCAAGCTTCTTTTTTCTTCTTTCCACGAGTTGATCCCCCTCATCGTCTCTGAATATTTTGTTTTTTCTGCCCCGGTTTTATACTAGATGGAGAGAGAGAGAGATAGGAGGAGCAGCGAGTTTCGCATGGCGAAAAAAAAAGAAGAGGAGAAAGGTAAGGCATAGCATTGCTCTTTTGGCTTGGCGTTGGGACAGGTGCGATTTTTGCGTCTTCTTCTAGTCCTGCTGCCCTGTCGTGCTCGCCGCGGGTGGGGCGAGTGTCGAAAGTTGATGGTGGAGGAACCATTCCCCCTAAAAGCAAAAAGGGGGAACATTTGTAGAGGGATATGGTATACGGGAGGACGGGCACTTTGTAGTAGTACATTATCAATGGGATTCTGTACCCCGACTTTTAAACCCTTTTTCTCCAAGTGATACGTGAATGAATGCTGTCTGTTAAAGAGGCAATACGCGCGGCACTTGACCTCCAGTCTCTACCAAAGACGCAGAGAGAACGGGAGGAGCAAAGTTATGTATTACTAGTCTAGAGGTCGAGAATCGTCTCGATGGGCACGCCCCAAAGCCAGCTGGCGGCACCCATGGCCCCCATGCTCATGGTGAAGGCCATCAAAAAGTTGACGTCATTGTTGTCCAGCAGGTCCCAGCCCGTCTCCACAACCCGCGAGGGCTTCGCGTCGCCCATGGTCGGCTTGCGGTGCTTGTCCTCGGGGTCGTACCTCTGCTTCGAGTCGCTCGTCTGGGGGGTTTCCACGCTGCCGGCCTCCTGCATCTTCTCCACGGCGCGCTTGCCCTCCCCGTTAAGTGCCGCGGCCTTGAGCACCGCGCGCTTCTGGTTCTTGTCGGCGTGGTCGGACGCGTCGCCGGAGATCAGGACCTTGGTCCCGCCCTCGCCTTCGACGATCTTGCCGGTCCGCACATCCCTGACGGAGCGCTGGAATACAGCACCAAGGACGCTGTCCAGGAGGCTTCCAAGAACGCCCCAAAGCGTCATTCCCAACATAAACGTGGACCGTTGTTGGGTCGTCCACGCCGAGATGCCGCCGCCGACCTTACCGGCGGTGTCGTCTCCACAAAAGGGGAGGAAAACCATGGACGCCGTGACGATGATCATCGAGCCCAACGCGCCAGCGGCGATGCCGAGGGGGGTGACGCCGCCGTTCGTGCCGCGCGGGACCTTGCGCAGGGTAGGAGACGTGATCAGGCGGGGCTCTCCTTTGGCCAGGATTCCCAGCTCCGAGCTGAACGTGTCGGCGGCGACCGCGGCGTAGTTCGCGATGATACCAATAATGAGGAGGTCCCCGCCCCAAGAATAGCAGAGCGTGCCAGAGGGGTTTGAGGTCGTCGAGTCCAAGATTGCGGCCTTTCGCTTGTTGAGTTGGTAGGCGTGGAGAAGCGAAAGGCAAGACGCCATTAACGAGTTGGCAAAGACTGGAGTTCACGCGCATCAGAGACGATACGAGCAAGTAGTCATGAGCGAAAACAGTACTTACCCTGTACGTGGGTGCGCGCCCCTTCGCCTCCCGGCGTGCCTCGGGCAGCCATCGTCATCTGGGCTTTGACATTGTGCTTGACCTGAGGAGAAATGTCAGAATTTGTTGTTCTCCCAACTGAGGATTTCGCGCTGTAGTACCTTGGTAGCCCTGGTTCCAGCAAGAAAGAATACGCAGAGCAGCGCGAATGGCAGGTTCCATGGGTGGTAGGCATGGGCGATAGCTGTGAGAACGGCAGCGACGATGCCGGCGGGGGTGAGAGATTGGTGCGACCAGGCTCGGTAGACGAGTGCCAACGTCGCCGGGACTGCGTATATTGCTTTCATTGTGGCGACTCGGCGCTTGGGGTGTCGTGAGTTCTCAAGGTTTCTGGGGTGGTTTTCTTTTTTTGGCCACCTCGAAGTTGAAGAACGCTTCGATCAAACGGTCCAGGGCTGTCAGGTGGGATGAGCAGGTGTTCGAGTGATTGTGCACTACACGTGACGTCAGCGCTGGGAGCTAGGGAAGAGAGCTTCAGGACCCCTACCCGCCAAATATCATCCTGCTCTTTCTCATTGATGCATATACATGGCTTTGTCGCTTATAGGCATATATGGTTGATTGTCAAAGTCCTCTTAGACCCACCCGACGTTGCTTCATGCTTGAGCCACCACCAACACTCACTGGAGAATGAGGCCAATTCATAGACCCTCCAATCACCCCGTCATCATATCCAAATTCGGAATCAATAGTTCACTGCTGTACTAAAACTGCTAGCTCAGTCTTTTTGACACTCGTCAAAATGTCCAAATTTTCCAGGCGTAGAGTCTTGGCTTGGACTCTTCTTCCTGCTGCAATGTGCCGCAGGAACGATAGCTAAATTTACAGCTTCTCTCCTAGCTACTGCTAGTTACTTACCCCCTTCCCCGGTACCCGTTCAACCCAACAGGACGTAATCAGATATACTTCTCATTTTCCCATCTTGAGTATCCCGAGCTCCGATAGACCAGTCACAATGGCGCCAATGATCCCGGCCACCCACAACGAGACCAACGAGACCAACGAGCCACCTCAAGCTCGGCCCTTCGACCTGCAGGAGCAAGCGTCCTTCTTCAAGCTACCTTGGGAGCTTAGATGGCTCATCTATGCTATCGCATATCCTCGTATCCATCTACCGCAACTCATATACATAGATGTCAACGGCAAGGCCTCGTGCAATGAGATCGGAGATTCCTCCTCTGTGAATGGCCGCCTTTGCCGAGTTGTCTGCAAGGGGGTATTTGAAGACGATGGCGCTGAGATTAGAGCGAGGCGCGCGGCTACACAACATGCCCCGAGCTCCACGGGACCAGGCCCTAAGCCGAACCAACACGAGCAACAACACCGCCGCACTCACCACGAGCTTGTCTACCCACTCCCTCTTCTGCTCGCGTGTCGCCGCATGTACAACGACATTGCGCCTCATTGCGATCAATCCTTTGCCTTCCAAGACTTGCTGGCTCTGGAGGCCTTCTTCGACAAGGTGGCGGGCAGGGAACTGGCCAACGGCCTCGCGCAACGGCTGCACAAAGTCTCACTCGACGTCAAGTTCAGCAACAATGATGCCTTCAAACCTTCGTCGAGAAAGAATATCCTCTCGCGCTGGGCGGCGGCCTGCGAGAGACTCGCCACGTGGGAGAGTATGCGAAGCTTCCGTCTGCGCGTAGAGATCCCGTTGTCACAGCAAAAAAGCATGCCTGGGAATCTTCACGTTCCCTTTATCAGGGAACTCGGCCAGGTGGCGGCTCATGCCACAGACATCGAGATAAAAATGATGCTCACCTCGCGGGCTCATCCAAGATCTGCGGCAATCAGGTTATACAAGCCGGGGGCACCAACTTACCACTTGAAAGATTATGGCTTCGAGGTGCCTGGCTGGAGAACCCAACAGATCAAAGGGGATGAGCTGGATAGAGATCTTGGGATGTCGCAGAGGTAGTCGGATGGAGTTGAGAGATTTTGATACGCAATATAAAAATATACTGAAGGTTCTCAGGGTAGCTTCCGATTGCGATGAGTGCTATGTCATGTGCAGGTTTCGCGGCAGAGTTGGAATGAGAGCTTCCTGAGGTCGGAGCTTGTTCACTGAGGGGCGTGAACAAGATCGATGCCGACGAAGTCCCTGCAGGAAGGAACATGATGCAAGGGTACGCGCAGATAGCTCTGCTCAGCCAATTAGAGCGGGTCTTGAAGCGGTTACAGGCCCCCGCCATCCCCGGAATCGGCTCCTTTTTTGCTTAGCGATAATCAGTGAGCTTCATGATTCATGAAGACCAGGCAGGCAGGCACTCACCACATCTTCGCCCCGACTCACTTGTGATGGATTTCGTCTAAGATTCAACTACTGACGGTGAAAGGGACTCTTCTCTTCTTACACCCAGACCCCCCTCGGGAATTTCCGCCGGTTCCGTCTCCAAGTGACCACGCTTTGAGAATCCAAATTGGTTGCAATGTCCGCCGCCAGCGATCTCACGGCGATTCCTCCTCACTCAGACACCATGGCCGCGGACGTGAGGGAAGAGGCGCCCAAGGTGGTCAAGAATTACAAGGGCTTCGTCGCCGGTGTGTTCTCCGGAATAGCCAAACTCACAGGTCTGTCAATATCCCTCATCACCAACCCCCGACGTCGAAAGCTGCACCAATCACTGACACAGCGAAGTCGGCCATCCCTTCGACACGATTAAGGTGCGTCTCCAGACAACAGACGCCTCGCGCTTCAGCGGGCCCCTCCAATGCGTCGCGCAGACGTTGCGGAACGAGGGCGTCCCGGGTCTGTACAAGGGCGCGACGCCACCACTGGTGGGCTGGATGTTCATGGACTCGGTCATGCTGGGCTCCCTGACCATGTACCGCCGGCTCGTCGCCGAGCGCCTCTTCCGCGTCGGCAGCGTCGACAACCTGCCGTCGTACGGCCACGGCCTCGCGGGAATCATGGCCGGCAGCACCGTTAGCTTCATCGCGGCGCCCGTCGAGCACATCAAGGCGCGCCTGCAAATTCAGTACGCCGCGAGCAAGGCTGAGCGGCTGTACAGCGGGCCCGTCGACTGCCTGCGCAAGATCTATACGCACCACGGCCTGAGGGGCGTGTACCACGGGCTGAGCGCGACGCTGCTGTTCAGGGGCTTCTTTTTCTGCTGGTGGGGCAGCTACGACGTTTTCTCAAAGTACTTCAAGGAGAACACGAAGCTCAGCGCGCCGGCGGTGAACTTCTGGGCCGGCGGGCTGAGCGCGCAGGTCTTCTGGCTGACGAGCTATCCCTCCGACGTGATCAAGCAGCGCATCATGACGGATCCCTTGGGCGGCGGGCTCAACGATGGCGTCCAGAGGTTCCCTAAGTGGAGGGACGCCGCGGCCACGGTGTACAGGGAAGCGGGATGGAAGGGTTACTGGCGCGGGTTTCTGCCGTGCTTCTTGAGGGCGTTCCCTGCCAACGCCATGGCATTGGTGGCATTCGAGGGCGTTATGCGCGCATTGCCTGAGTAGAACGCGTGGCATATACCGTTGTAGACAGAACTAGCGTCGGCACAAGGGGCGACGATATCATAGACTTGTAAAGGATACCCGGAATCACACATCTCAAGTTGCGTCACAAAATCTCAAGAGAACTGGGTGGCAGATTAACAAGCACACGAGGGTGCTAACTTTTGGTATTTCCCCATGGTATTTCCCATTAACCTTGCCAAAATTCAAGTGGCATGCCGACCCAAGTAACCTGACCCATGCATAGAAACCCGTTTACTCGTCGTCATCCTCAGCCTCGTCGTTGACGACGTTGAAGAACTTGAGCTCGTAGACACCCTTGGAGGTGGAGACGACACGGAGCCAGTCACGGAGCTGCTGCTTCTTGAGGAACTTCTTGGTCCTGCGGGTTGAAAATGTCAGCAATCTGTGCTGGGTGGGAAGGACATTCCAAGGATGGACAATGCCGCGGGACAAAACGTACAGGTACTTGAGGTAGCGGCCGGAGAGCTCGTTGTGGGCGATGATCTCAATCTTGCCCTCACCCTGCTGGGAGATCTGGACCTGGTCGCCGAGGTTGCCGACGCGACCCTCAACCTTGATCTTGTCCTGGAGGAACTTCTCAAAGGCAGCGACGTCGAAGATCTTGTCGGAGGCGGGCTGGGAAGCGTTGATGATGAACTTCTTGGTGACCTTCTGGTTCTTGCCCTTGCCGGTGCGCTTGATCGCCTATTGAGAGAATTTTGACTTAGCCTACTGTTTCACGCCGCCGCCGCGCAGGAACTCTTTCGAGCCTTTGGGGCCGGGCCAACAGCAAAGCGGTTGTCTCATGTTGTACGTACTGCTTGAGGAGCCATTTTGGACGGTTGTGAGGAGCGCAAAGAGGTTTGATCCTGCGTCTGGTTGTTGGTGGTTGTGGTGAGGGGAAGGGGGTGTCTGATTGAGATCGATTGAGCCTGGTCTTCACGAACTTTTTCCAGCGCCCGAGTGGATTTTCTGTGTGGGTTGGAAAACCGAATGGCGGAAAAAATTAGGGCAACGGAATTTTCGTTTGTCCGATGCACCTGACCCGCACTCACTGGTGGCATGGGCTTAAAGAAAGAGGTGGGGCATGCTCTCTACTGTACGGCAGGTGAATGGATGCATTAGCCAGGGTGTCCCTGAGGAGATGACTGCCAGTCGCAACAAACAGCTCACAACCCAACAATCGTCCGTGCCATGTGTAGTCTATTGACATCTGGTCGATGAGGTTCGGAAATTGTGCTAGTAGACCAGTGTTTCTGCCTAGAATATGCACCTCACTCATGGCACCCCCCACGTGAGAGAGCTCATGCCCGTGTAAATCACCGGAGCAAATCCACGAAACTCTGGCTAGCTGCCTTCATTGGTCAGAGTCTTTCTGCGGCCTCATCTTACTCGGTCGTATGGTTCTGCGCGACGAACTATTCAAGTCTCACAAACACTCGATTCTCACTCCATGTTGAGGATCCTGTCGCAATGAGTTCTTCCACTTGTGTCATCTCACCATCCGGGACTGGCCATCTCAGGGAGTGTCGGAGTGGGTTGAACCCCAAATGCGATGATCTGCGACTTCAGATTGACTCTCGTGTGGTCCCCTCGCCTCTCATATCCGGACTGAACCCTGTACAAATCCCAGTCAACGTGTGCCTCGGCATCTTCTCTTGACGGCACCTGGTCCTAAGTATACCTAACAATGAACACAAGTGTCGATCTCAAAGGTGGCAATATGAACCTAAGAATAAACTGGTGACGCACGACTCAACAGCAAATGGGTTTGCACTTCGACACCTATCACTGATGGAAAGGTTACCCTAATGACATTCACGTAGAAGTTGCGATAGAGGATAGTGGCCTCTTGAGAAATGCGGAATACATCTAGAGTTTCAATCCGTGGGATGCAAAGTTGAAAGTCGGAGTCATCCCCGGGTTGGAGGCTGACCGAAGCTGAGGAAAAGATTGGTTCATGACCACCGGAGCGGTTCGTGTAATGGAATCGTACGTAGGGCTGAGCCGCGGAATCGGGTACGTACGGAAAAGGACTCCAGCGTCCGAAGCCCCCCCCCATCTAACAAGGAAACTCAATCGCCCTCCCTAGTCACGAAGGCATGTCCGGATTGCAGATAACGACTAACTTGATTGAACTTGATTGCAACCTTACTGTTTTGATTTAGGCATCCAGTCCCGTGGCTGGATTTGGGTGCAAGGCAGCCTGCTCTAGTCGTAAGAGGTTGCGCCAATGGTAGGCCTCGGCCCTATCTGGACGACGAATATTCACCCATATATGTGCCCATCAGCGCCGTCCTCTCCCCCTACCGCTTTCTCTACGTCTACTGCAACGCATATTTTCCACACGTCTATCCGTAGACCCCTCAAAATGTCATCCAACGCGAGCTGCCCAGATCCTTCCGGCCTACCAGACTTCATCAACATACACGGGATACCAGGCAACGTCAGCACCGGCTTTGTGCCGGTCGGCCGGAACGGGTCGTACGAGGCGATGACAACATGCTGCCTCCCCCACGTCGTCGGAATCGCCAGCGACTGCTACTACTGGTGCGAGCTGCCAAAGAACGCTCTCGACGGCTTCGGGTTATGTCTGGTACGCCACGGGGCG
>JASUDE010000145.1:0-105285 GCA_034509685.1 Colletotrichum cereale
TATATTTATACTAGTTACTTACTTTAAATTTAACTTTATATATTATTCTTACTATACTTATATTATATACTATATATAATATAAATATAATATATGTATTTATATTTGTATTGTATTTCATTTTTCTAAAATACAAATACAAATATATGTATTGTATTATACTTAGGAAAAAATACAAATACATGTATTTATATTGTATTGTATTTGTATTGTATTTTTTTAATGCTCTAATTACTACTTAGCCTATTATTAGAAGTAAAGCCTTTTATACTAGCTAGTTAGAACTATAAGATATATAGCCTCTACTAATAGATAATCCTAACCTTTTAATTTTCTATATAAGTATAACTATTTAAAATAAACATATTTATTTAAGTCTAATAGTTAACTAAAGAAGTAGTTAGTTATACTTTTATAATAATTAATAAAAAAAGAAAGAAGCTAAAGACTAAATAAAGGTTTTTCTATAAAGTATTAAAAAGGTATATAAAGATATTTTAGTAATAGTATATAAAGTTATAGGCTAATAAGTAACTCTAGTTAACCTAAGTAACGCTAATATTCCTCTCTAGGTATTAAGGCTTAAGTTTCTTAATTAGGTATAAGGCTTCCTCTATATAGGCCTATTATACCTAATTACTACCTCTATTACTAAGGCTAAAGAGAATTAGCTTAACTATATAAGCACTAACTTTCTAAATAATAATATTCCTAAGGAGGGATAAATCTTAATTATACTATTTAGAAATAATAGACCTAACTAAAAGAAAAAATAGTAAGAGGCTATAAAGGCGTTAGATTTTCTAAAGATATCTAAAATTATAACCTAAATACCTTCTAGACTTTTTAGCCTAAGTAATAACACTAGTTCCCTAATAGACTAAGACGCTTTCTCTCTATAAGATAGATCTAAGAATAATAATAGTATTATAGAACTAACTGCTTAAGTTCTTTAGTCTACTTAAGATATAACTCCTTCTTTACTACTATAGGTATTACTACCTAGATTACTTTCTCTACCTCTTACGCTAGTACCTCTTAGTTATTTAGTAATTTAGCTACTAAGTAGAGTAAAGAAGAACTATAGTAGTAGAATAATTTAAAACCTAGCTATATAAAACACTATTATTTATACTATAAAAAATAAGCTTTACTAAGGTACTTATTATTTTAACCTATATAAGAAACCTAAAGGTAAGAAGGCTAAAAAAAATAAAGACGTTATTTTTAGAAAAAAGGTAACTAAGTCTTTTTACCTTATACTATTTAATTATTAGGTTTACTAATTCTAACTAATAGATAATTTTAATAGTTATAACGTATTATAGCTATAAGGAAATCTATTACCTAGTAACCCCTACTTAGTCCTAGTAGCTAAATAGTATACCTCTCTAAGTAAATTATATATAGGTTTATTATATAAGTATCTTATTACTTAATACAGTACTAGTAGGCGCTTTAATAACCTAACTATAGGAGAACTTAACCCTATTAAGCTTAAGTATACTACTAGACTATATAATACTATAGGTACTTTAATATATAAAGAGAACCTTAATAGTAATAAAGTATATACTCTTATTAAGCTTAGCGTTTATAAGTCTTTTATATCTATTTAGGCTTCTCTTTTTAGCTTTAGTTAGGTACTTAGTTTTCCTATTACTTCTAATACTATAGACGTTATCTATAATTAAATTAACATTATTACTAATTCTAACTACCTTATCTTCTTACTTAACTATAGTAATAATTATTAGGCTGTATTACTAGTTAACTAAGTTATTAGACGTGTTTATTTTACTAACTCTACTTAGACGTCTAAGTATAATAAATTATTTATAAATATAGTTAAAGTATTATAAAACTAGTACTACTACTAAAAAGCTTTAATAGATACTATTATAGTTACTATATTAAACGCCTATATAGTAAACACTAAATAATAAAATAATAGCTTTACTTATAGTCTTTATACTATAGAATAGATATAAACCTTTTTCTAGCTTAAAGTATTATTAACTAAGTTTACCTAGCTTTATTAGTAGAATAAGAACTATAAGATTAAAGGTAAAATCCCTTTAGTATTATAAATAGTATCTATAATTATAGTAAAGTTTTATAATATATAAAGCCTTTATAATAACCTACCTCTACGTAAAGTTACTTAGTTATATAATCACTTTAGTAAAAACCCTATTTTCCTAGCGCCTCTTCCTTAGTTACGTTAACCTTTAGCTATACCTACGCTTCTACCTACTAATACGTAACTAAAAGAGAAGACCCTACCTATAGCTCTAAATACACTAGGTAATTTATAGACCTAATCTACTATAAGCTTTAATAATTCCCCTCTTTTAGATCTACTATCTAATCTTCCTAATAAATTTAACCTAAATACCTTTATTAGGTAGGTTAGTAAGCTAGGCGTCTAAGATAATAATAAAAATAATAATAATAATAATTAGGGTAGCCTAATAGATCTAGAAATACCCCTATATTCTTTATACCTACTTTAGCTAGACGTTTTAAATATCTAGAGTTACTCCTATAAAGATTATATTAATTAATACGTTAACTAATAGAAGTAGATTAAATAAAGTACTTTTAGTAATATTACCTACTATAACTTTACCTATTTACCCTTTTAGAAAAGCTAGTTTTAACTTTATTAAGCTTTTAAATAGGATAAGATATATAAGGCTTAACGTAAAGAGTTATATAGTAGTAATTACTATAGATTATAGAATAAGGTTATATATCTATAAGGTTTTACTTTATAATAGTAACTTAGCTGTTATTATAAGCGCTAAACACTTTATAATCTTTCTTTCTTTCTTTTCTTTTATTATTAATCAATATGCTTTTAACGTAAAGAAGCTTAAATTAGTCCTATAAGGACTTATAACTAATTTAAGGGGGATAATTATAATAAGGTAAAGCAGTCTTACGTTAAGGCTTAAAATAGTAAGGTAAAAATAAAGTCTATAAGTAGAAGGGCCTTATAGTTATTATAGAGATAATATAAATAGACACCTATATAGTTAATATATAGTTATTACTATAAGCTTATTACTTTTATATATATTAGTATTTTTATAATTTCTCTATTAATACTTTACCTTTTTAGATTTCCTCTTTAGATTAGGTCTAAGAATTAAAAGACCTATTAATTAGTATACATCTTACTATAATTAGAGTTTATTAGAGGTAGGTGTAGTTTTTATACTTTTCCTTTAGCCCTTTTAGCTAGTAGGCCTAGCGCTTTCTTACTAGTAGTAGTACTAACGCTACTACTAAATATATCTTAGTTTATAAATACGTTTTTTTATACTATAGTATACTAAATATAAATCTTTAAGATATTATCTAGTAGTATAAACACATTAAGATATACTCTAACCTATTTATAAATACCTATAGGGGTTAGTATCTTCTAACTAAACGCTAATATAAAGCGTTACTTACTAAACCCTATTTTTTATAACTACTATATAACTTACTACTATAACGTAGAGTTATAGATTTAGGCTATTAAGGTTATATATTATAATACCTTATTACTATAGTACTTTAGTTAGATAATTTACTAGTACCTTAGGGGATAAGCCTAAAACTAGTAGGAATTTTAACTTATAACTAGAGAATAGTAATAGCTAAAATAGTAAAGATAGGCTACTATAGCTTAATAGATTAGAAAACGCTTTAGCTTTACTTTAGTAGATACTAAAAAGTAGTTTTAGAAAAACTACTTTACTATAGAGAAGATTAATAGCTAAAGTAATATTTACATATTTACTTAGAGCTACTTTAAGTACGTAAGAGTATAGGGAGATTAAACCTAACGTTAATAGCTAATAAGGTTTTATAATAACCTTACCTTATAGCTTAAATAATTCCTCTATAGGCCTAAGGATAATAACTTCTTAAATAGATATATTACTTATACTAAGGAATAACGTAAAGTACTATAAGATATAACGCCTAGATCTTAATATAACCTAGTATATATTAATAATACTACTAACTATAATAGTAAAGATATAGTATACTAAGGAAACGTAACAGTTTACTTAGAAGCCTTATAGACTAGTTACCTAAAACCCTATAATAAAGACCTCTCTAAAGATAATAAGAAAGAAACTATATTCTAAAGATTAGGTAGTGGGAATAATTAGTATAGTTAAGATAACTATAGATATTATAGAAATTACTATAGAAACTATAGAGGATACTAATCCTATAATAACTACTAGAAAGAAGACTACTAGAATAATACTAAACATTATATAAAAGATTAATAACCTTAGTAGGAAGTTAAGTAAAGAGGTAGATAAAGATAATACGTATATTATACCTAAAAGATTAATAAGCGTAATAACGTATAATTTATATAAGAAAATAATAAGAACGCTTAGATTTATATTAATAAACTTATTAATAATAGGTATATTCTTAAAGGTACTAAAGAAGTTCCTTTACGTAAGATAGAGAGTATAAACTTTTTTACCCCCGTATTAAAGTAAGAAGCACTATTACCTAAATAATAAAAGGAGGTTATTAAACTTAGTAATAACTACACCTTATTATAAAGTAAGGTTAAAGAGTACCTTACTTAAACGCCTTTAGATAATAACTTTTTAGCTATAATAATAACGCCTTTTATACTATTAGTTTCCTTAGAGGACTTAGTTATAGAACCTAATAGAGGAATTAACTAACATAATAATACTATAAATTTTACTTTTTAACTAAAAGAAGTCTTTAAGGTAGTTATTAAACCTAATAAGAAATATAGACACTATAAGCGTACCTATCTTTAGATTAAGGTATATACTAATAAGAATTTAGAAGACTACTTTATCTATGTTAATATAGAAGTATTAATTATTTTAGTAAAGTAAAAGTAAGTAAAAAAGTTTATTAAGAATCTAAGGTTTTTACTTATAAAGCTATAAAAGGTAGGCGTAATTAGGTTATCTTTTATACTTTTAGAAAACGTTACTTTTAATATATATATTATTAGTATAGTAAAGGGTATAGAAATAAAGGTTTATACTATAATAATAGCTAGAGTTATAGAGAAACTTCTAGCCTAATTACTTCTAGAAACACTATTTTATAATAACTATAGTATAGTAGTAGATTTTAATAAGAAGTAGGTAAAACTTTAATCTTCCTATAATATAATAATCCCTACTATAGTTAAATACTACTACCTAGTATTATAGTAGATTACTTCTTAGTTTATAGTAACTATTAAGCTAAGAGAACTTAAGTATCTCCCTATAAACTTTATTAACCTTTTAGAGAGATCTATAGAGGATAAGAAGTAGTAACTATACTATATACACTTTAAATATATATATATCTTTAACGCTATTACTAATTTAAAAACCCCAAAAGTTATATTAGTGTATAATAATATTGAGAACTAATAACTATTAAGAAAGGTATAAAGGTAGTATAAATCGTCTTAAACTAAGGTAAAAAGACTACTTAAGTAATTAATAAGGATATACTAAATACTATTACTTATAGTAATTTAGTAAATTTCCTTAATATTACTAATAAGTTCCTAGATACTATAGGAGAGTTTACTATAGAAGTAAATAACGTTAAAAAAACCCTATAAGATATATTAATACTAAAGGAAATACTAAAATATAGTATAATAAAGCCTAAAATATATCTAGTAATAGTTAATAAATATAGTATAAAGATCTATATAAATAATAAGGAGTTTACTAGTAAGATAAAGGTAGTACTTAATAAATACTATATCTACTATAATAGAGGGATAGTACTTATTCCTAATAAGGACTATATAAAGATTAACCTTATTAAGGGATAGTAAAACTAAAGGTAGAATATTTAGGTCTTTCTATTAGGTTTTAAGAATATAAAGTTCCTTAACGCCTATTAGGATAAATCATATAAGTTAGAGAAGCTTAGTTAGTAATAAGGCCTTACCTCTATTATATACCCCCTCTTTATTATATAGAAATACTATATAAATAGGAAAAAAGATAAAAGTTAAGTAGTTATAGATATATAACCTCTTAATAAGTAGGTAAGTCTAGATATTTACCTTCTTCTAGACTAAGATAAAATTATAGGCTATCTAAGAGGTAAGAAACGTATAATAATATTTAATACTACTAGGTTCTTCTACTAGCTTAGCGTATATTCTAAGTATTAGGATAAAATAGTAATAATTAGTCCCTATAGGCTTAAGTATTCTAACGTTACTATTATAAGATTTAAGAATTCCCTAGTATACGCTTAGCGCTTTATAAACTAACTATTTTTTAAGTATTAATACTTTATCTATATATATATTAATAATATTATAATTTTTAGTAACTTTAATAAAGAGTACCTTTAGTATATAGAGATAGTCTTAAATATCCTTAATAAATACTAAATCTATATTAATATAAAAAGGTTTTTTACTAGCTTCTTTAGCGTAAAGCTTCTTAGTTATATTATAAATAGTAAAGGTATCTATAAGATAAATAATTATATTTATACGTTTAAGAAGCTAGTTTTCCTATATAGCCTATATAACCTTAAGATATATTTTAGGATAGGCAGCTAGCTTTACGTAAGGTTACCTTAGTTTAACGTAATTATATTACCTTTTTAGTAGAAAAAAATAAAATTAGTAGCCTAACTAAGATAAGATAAAGTTATTAAGCTAGGTACTATACGCTAGGTAAAGGTAAAAATTATTATAAAAGATATATTTAACCTTTTACCTAAGGAGATTAATATATAGAATACACTATAGAAGAAACTTTATAACTAGGTAATATAATATTACTATAACCCTAAGAAACTACTATTCTTTAAGATTAATATATATATTAGTAGATTTAGGCTTATAGTTTTCTAGTTAGATTATAACTAAAATAGTAAAAATATACCTAGTATTAATATAAAGATAAAACACGTTAAACCTATCCTTTTCTTTTCTTAATCTATAATAGTAATAGAGAAACGTTTTAGCGCTATAGAAGCTAAAATTATAGCTATTATATAGGCTATAAAGAAGCTTAAAAAACTAGTATAATCTAACTACTATAAAGTTAATATTCTTATAGACTATATAGTAGCTAAGGGAATTATTATATATATATTACTAAAAACCCTTAACTTAAATAAGGTGAATCTTAAGCTTATAAACGCTACTAACTACCTTTCTTAGTACTACCTAAAGATTTTTTATATATTAGGTAAGCTAAACGTTATACCTAATATACTTTTCTACCTACTAGTTATAAGACCTAACCTATCTAAGTATTTCCCTTATAAGGATAAACTTAAAGATATTAATAATAATAATAACGTAGATATAGTAGCTATAGTATAGTATATAGGTAATAAACCCTTAAAACCTAAGAAAGCTACTATAACTATAGTATAAGTTAATAATAAGTTTATATAGGAAATTATTAAGAGATACTAAAGTAATAAGAAGCTAAAGAGTTTAAAGAATTAGATTTAGTAAATATAAGTAAATAGATATAACTATATAACTTTAGATAAAGTAAAAAAAGACTAATAATTACCTTAGGAAAAGTAATATTAACTTTAGGTAGCTATCCTTCTATAGGAAATTAATAACTATAGACTAATATTTTATATATTAATAGATAGAATAAAGAGACTTTATATTCTAAAGCTTCTAATAGGAAGGGTTTTTACTTTTACTTATAATAAGAAGTTTTACTTTAGGCGTAAGAGAATACTTATAGAACTTTAGAACTTCTATATCTAAAGGAAGGTAAGGCTTATTAAGATATATATTACCTATTACTTAGTGTACTAAAGTAACTAGATAGATTACTAGAAACCTATTAGATCCCTCTAGCTTATTATAACGCTTAGTATCCTATATTACACTATATCTATAGACTTTATTATAGATATACTAAAAGTCTTAACCTAAAATAGCTTCTAGGTATTACCTAAGATTAACGTATTTAACTACTTCTATACTATAATATATAAATTTAGTAAAAAAGTTTTACTTATCTTAGGTTATACTAAGTATAAAGCTTACTAATAGGCCTAAGTACTTTTTTAAACTCTTATATTATATAACTAAGGCTTACTAAACGCTATTATTAGTAATTATAACCTAAAGTTTATTTTAGTAGTCTAAGTAAGGATTTTTAAGGCTCTAAAGGTAAAATTACTTATATTTACTATATATTACCTTTAGACTAATAGGTAGAGTAAGAGAATAAATTAGATAGTTAAAATTATTATCTGTTTTTATATATACACTAACCCTAATATACTATAGATTAATATCTTACTATCCCTCTAACACTCTCTTAATAACTTACTTACTATAATAATAGGTTAATTACTAAATAAACTAATACTTAGGTTTTACTTTAGAACTATATTAGAGTATATTAGTAAGAAGGAAATCCTATTAGAATTAATTAATATATTATATAATACTTACTAAGTAAAAGTATAGACTCTTATTAATATAGTAGAAGTAATAAGAAAAAAGTAATATAACTAATACTATTACTTAGTAAATTTTACTATAGGTAATAAGGTATTCTTTTACTTTAGTAGAAGATATTTACTACCTAGAAAACCTAAAAAGAAGTAGTCTTTATAGTATACTAAACCTTTCTATATTACTTAGGTAGTTAGGCTTAGCGCCTATAAACTTAACTTACTAGCCTACTAGAGAGTTTACTTAGTAGTATTAATAATATAGTTATAAAAAGCGCTAGATAGAGAAGACCTATTTAGTTATAAGGAGATCCCTTTTAAATAAGTAAAAGTTAATAGAATAAAGGAATATAAAGTTAAGAGAATTATAAATTATAAAGTAACCTAAAAGAAAGCCTAGCTATTAGTTAAGTATCTCGTTAAGTAGAAAGAGTACTTACTAGCTTGTAATATATAGAAACCTTATAAGAATCTTAAGCCTAACGCTAGTAACTTTATTAAGACTTATAAGGAAGAATAACTAATTAATTAGGCTACTAAGTATGTAAAGAAGTAAGAATAAAAACTAGCCTTAGCTAACTTCCTTTAAACCTTACTATAAACGTCTATAGACAATTTATAAAGTATTATAAATACTCTAGAGAATCCTATAGTTCCTAATTTAGTTTTAATAATAATAAAGTATTTATTCTCTTAATAAGGGTAATAATAACTTATAGAAAAGCCTTTAGCTTATTTTTCTTTATTAAGATATATAGTTTCTATAATAGTTTTTATTAGAATAACTACGTTTATTTTTCTTTTTAAAAGGAGGAAGAAGCGCCTACCTATAATAGGTAGTTATACTTTTCTTACCTTTAATAGCTAGTAGCTAGAAAAAAGTATATTAACTTACCTACTTACTAACTCTTTAAAATTTTTTTTTTTATATACTATTTATTATAAATATAAGACTTATAATTTCTTTACTTTTTACTACCTTTTATACCTCTATTTACTACTTTCTTTTTACCTATTATAAAGTAATATAAGAAGACTTATACTCCCTTTTTATATACTTTACTAATAACTATATAGTAAGCTATTATAGTAGATCCTTAGCGTTTTTTACTTATTCCTAATAATCTTATAAACTAAGATAAAATTAACTTTAACCTCTTTATTAATAATAAGACTACTAAGGCTACTAACTAGACCTAGACCTAATAGTTATTACACCCCCTAAAGTCTACCTTTAAATTAGTTAATATCCCTACTACCTAAGGAACTTCTTCTACTAAAAACTAACGCTATATTAATAACTATAATACTATAGATACTATAGTTATTAATACGAATAAGGTAAATACTAGCTATAATAAGGACTTTAGTAATAACTTTAAATTATTTATTTCTTTTACTAATACTAACCTCTATAATATACTTTATAAAATAAAGGAAGATACTAAGGAAACCTTATAATAGATTAAGGACTATAAGGCTAAGCTAAAGTATAAGAAACATATAAAGCGTTATACGTTTAAGGTTACTTACTATAAAATAGTTAATAAGTATATTTATACTATAGGTAGTAGCCTTAATAGTGCTGTTTTTACTAAGATCTATAGTAATATAGAGACTAAAGCCTATATTACGCTAGGTATACTAACTAACCTAGTAACTCTAAAGAAAAATATAAGTAAGACTATTAAGAAAAATACTTTTAGAACTACTAATAAAAAGAAGTCTAGTATCCTTAGTTATACTAAGGCTATTAAGCGCTTTAAGGAGGTAGTTAAAGACTATACTAATAATGCCTTTATCTATAAGATTTATATCTAGCTAGAGGATTTCTATAACTATTATAAGAATAGTATTACTAACTAGTATACTTCCCTTTTATTTAATATATACTTCTACTAAATAGTTACTACTCTTATAAAGAATATACTTTCTAAATATAAAAAGAATAAGCTTTAGTTTAGTAACCTTCCCTTTTATATAGTGTTAATTAGCTTTACTTTTATATACTAAGTTAGATAAAGTAACTCTAAAGTTATAAGTACTTTTTTACTACTTTAGTAATTAGACTTAATTTCTATTTTAAAGATTATATATACGTATAATACCTAAAGCTAGACTATTCTTCTTAATATAATTTAAAACTATATTACTAATCTAAATATAAAGGTTTATAACTATATTACTAAGGCTAATATTACCTATAAGATTACTAATATAGTAGTAGCTACTACTCAGTCTTATAAGCTAGTTATTAAAAAGTACTCTAATAGTATTTACTAAATTACTAAGAATTTACATAAGAAGGCTAAGAAATCTAAGTATCTAGAGGCTTTTATTAACAGCTTTAACTATTAACTTTAGAAGCTAACTTAGAAGGTTACCCTACTTAATAAGAAGGCTAATAACCTTAATACCTTTAATAAGTTTAAAGGTAATAAGTTTAAAGGCTTAGTTAATAAGGTTACTAGTATAAAGGAGAAACTTTTTAACACTATTAGAGATACCTACACGCTTACCTTAGCTTCTTAATCTACTTACGCCTTATTAGTTATAATTCCCTAGCGTACTACTAAGTATATATACTAACCTAACTTACTAGCTACCTTAGCTTAAGGTAGTAGTAAGAAGCGCTATACTATAGGAATTAATTTTAAAGATAATAAGTAAAAAAGGAATATATAGGATATAGGAGAAAGGTAATAGATAATATAGTAGATTAATAGTAACTTTTTTTCCTATATTTTAGTATACTTAAGATAAGTATTTCTTTTAAAAAGGGGTACTTATTATAAAATAAAGTAGATAGATAGGCTTAAGGAGGATATCCCTATAGGTATATATATATTTATATACTTATAAAGTATATAATCCTTTACACTATTAACCTCCTCTAGTAGGAAGGTTAACTATAATAATACCTTACTTTTAAGACCTACTTTTTATTTTATAACCTCTATTTAGTTTCTTTATTATTACTTACTTCTATTATTTTTTACTTTTATACTACGTTACTTTATAAGATACTAGTGTAATACTCTACTACTATTACAGCCTAACTATTCCTATTAGATTTAGAACAGCTGCTAGGAGGGCTATATTATACACTACGTAAGTCTTTAAACTATATAGGGTTATTAAATACGTAATCAGTTACCTCTAAATTAAGTAGTACTAACTCTTTTAGTATATATATTAGTAGTAAGAAGTAAAAGGCTATAGGTACTATTACTTAGTAGTAACTATATAGTTACTTCTTTTATTAGTAAATCTTTTACACCCTTTCTATAAGATATAGTAAATTATTAAGTTACTCTTTAACTTACTGTTTTTACTACTAAAGTTATAGCTTTTCTCTATTTTAGTAAGGAGGGCGCTATTTCTTAAAGATATACTAGTATTTACTTAGGTAGTAAAATCCCTTATAGGCTTTATACTTATTACTATAGTGTAATTTATTACTATAGCTATCTTTTTAGTAATATTACTTTTTATATAGTAAATTTTTATAGTTACTATATAAACCTTTAGTTATAGTAGTTAGGCTAAAAGCTTTATAGCTAGCCTAGCTATAAGGTATATTATTAATTATAATTTTAAAGGTCTTATAGGCTGCTTTTAGTACTTTACTTTACGTTTGCTAGTTAATATTTATATTAGTAGCTTTTACTACTATAAACGTATTTATTTATAATAATAATAGGCTTTACTAAATAATCTACTAAAGCTTTATAAACTAAAGCTTTAGGTATAGTAAAGTTACTATTTCTATATACTTAAGAGCTTTATATACGTTATTCTACTTAGTTAACTATACTTAAGTTTCCTTTTTTATTATAAGGTGTTTTTATATAGCCTTTTTATAGACCTTCTTATATTTACTACTAGCTATTACACCTTTCTTACATTAGTTAACGCCTATAGTGTTTATAAGGTTAGTTATTTATTACGTAAGGTCTTTACTAAAGCGGTAGTACTAAGTAAGGAGGGAGTTTATAACTAATTAGTAAATTACCTCCTTTATATTAGTAAATTACTTCTTCTATTTCTTACGTTTCTTTACTTACTTAGCGTACTATACTTACTTAAGTTTAAAGACTTTATAGTTTTTATAGCTAAGGTCTATTAGTTATTTAGCTTTTACCCTTATTAGGATATTTATAGTCCCTAGGGTAGTTATACTAAATCGCATAGCTTAGCTACTTAGCCTATTACTTATAATAGGTTAGTATTTCTTATTAAAGTTAGATATCTTAACTTTATATAGTAGCGCTAATTTAGTAGTAATTAATAGGTATAAAGACTTTACCTCTAGGTTAATAAACGCCTATATCTTACTATTTTTAGTGTAGCTATAGATCTAGTTAATCTATAGTAGCTAATTACTCTTTAAGTATAGAATTATTACTTTCTTAGTAGTATTTATTATAATAGAGGGGTACTTTAGCTATTATAGAAGCGTATATTAGACTATTAATTATTAAATTTAGTAGGTTATAGGGGTTAAATTATAGTATATTATCTTATGTGTTTTTCTATATTTCTCTACCTTATAGCTAAAATTTACCTATAAAGTTATCTCTTAAGGGGTAAATAGTAGTGAATCTACAGCCTCTTATTAGCCTAATTCCCTTATAAAGTAGGGTATATTACCTATAGGTTCCTTAGCACTTTGCTATACACTACTGCACTATTTTACTAAATTTAATATTTATATTTAGGTCCCTATAGTAGTTCCTTAAGTACCTTATAAACTAATTAGGGTTATATAACCTATTTAACCCTTCTTAAGCGTAGTAGGTACTTACTATAGCTTATATAGTACTCTTAAGTTAGGAGTAAATATATATAAACACTACTAATTTAGATCTAAAGGCCTCTCTATCCTTATATAGTTTCTTAATTATCTTAAGATACTATTATTAGAACTTCTTATACGTTTTATTAAACTTTAGTAGGTTAGGAATTTAATATTTCTTTTAGAGTCTAGCTATTAATTATGCCTAATTAGGAGGAATTAAGGTTATAAATAGCGTTAAAGCCTTATTTAAAGTTATTATTAGCTGCTTCTATTTTATAAAGGCTTATTATAATAATTATATTTACTTCTATTAGGCCTCTTATTTAGCTACTTAGGTAGTCTATATCTCTTATAGTTAGTTTACTAGCTATTTAATTAGCTATACTAATTACTATAGAGTCTTAAATAGGTTAGTATTATTATTACCTTCTATCTTAATAACGCCTTTAATATAATATGTCTTCTTTAGGCTCTTCTAGACTTTCTTCTGCTTATTAACTATAAGGTAGCTTTCTTCTAGCTAAATAGGGTATATCTAACTAGCTTTATCTAATTAGGTCTATAAGTCTATTAACGTCTATTATAATTAATATCTCTTAACTAAAGGGTTTTTATAGCTATCTTCTACTAGTAGCTTTACTAGCTACTATAAGGCTCTTTTATAACCTAACTAAGGGTTTTTTCTTTATACCTACTAAATAGTTACATTCTATCTAAGTAGATAGTCTTTAGTTTTAATCTAAGGATAATATAATAGTCTAAGGTAAGGTGTATTATAACTAGCTATAGTAACTATATATAAGTATCTTTAGATAAGGATTAAAAAGAAAAAGTAGTATATTTCTACCTTACTACTAGTCTAATTAAGGCTATACTACACTAGCTATTAGATTATTAGTATTATAGGTTCTATAGTAGGCCCAATTAGGGGTAGCTTATAGCTATAATATCTAGTAAGGCCTTATATAGGCCTAGCCTATTATAATAAGTAAAGTTAAAAGTATATAAAAAGCTAGCTTTATAGTGCGTTTAACTAGTAAAGTGCCTCTATTACTATCTACTTTTAACTTAGGAAGAGAAGAAGAAAAATAGGAAAATCCTGTTATGGTAGTCTGTATAGTATAGGGGGGAGCGCTAGTAGGGCGTTAGTAGGGCGCTAGTAGGGCGTAGTTACTTAGGTAAAGCCTAGGCTAACATACTAGGCACTAGCCTGTAATATTAGTAATTACTTAAGCAGTTATAGATTAGTAAGAGTAAAGAGATAAGTTATAAATCTATAAGTATAAGTATATTAGAATAGAGTAGGGTAATTAGTCTACTTTATAGTAGTTCAACTTTATTTCTTATTAGATAGAGTAGTCTTATAAGTAGCCTAATTAAAAGATATAAGGATAGGGGATAATATAGATTAAAAGATAACTTACTTTTTATATATCTTTTAAAACCCTTTAGGGTACTTTAGGGTATTACAATATATAAAAAAGAATTATAGTGTGTAAAACCGGCGTTTATTACTCTCTTCTACCTAGCTTATCCTACACACTAATTCTTATAACGTTAATTAGGCCTGTTATTAGCTAGGTCTATAGTTACATCCTCTTCTTCTCTATAGGCGCTAGTTATATTATATATACTAGATTACATAAAGCACGCTTTAGTGCTAGCCTAGATACCGGTTAATTACCTTAATAGTTTCTTTAGCACCTACTTCTAAAGCTATATTGTTAACTAAATAACTTAAGAAACCTTTAAGTTTATTAATTGCTTTGTTAATAGTCTTTAACTATACGTCGTTAGCTAAGTCTATATATAGAATAACTAGGCTAAAGATAGCCTCCTATAGGAGCTACTAAATACTACGTTAGCAGTTAGCCGCCTAGCTAGCGTGCTATATACTATATTGTCTAGCTAGCTGTTTCTATAAGGGACAGCTTAGACGGTTAATAACTTTAATGGGGTTAAAAAAAGTAAGTATAGTAATTCTAAATAGTATCCCTATCTTAACATAATATACTAGTTAAGAATAGTTAGTATAAGTAGTGTTAATTATATAGCTAGGTAAATAGTGTTTGTATAAGAGGAAGAATATATACTAACTTAGTAGTAATAGCCCTTTACTACTATAAAAAGTCTATATATAGAGTTTAAAACCTCTATAGTCTTAGGATTAGTAGTAGCCTTTTACTACTATAAAAATTCTACCTAAAGTTTAAGACCTCTATAGTCTTAGAAGAAGTATAAGCCTAGTTTAATTTATATATATAACTAAGATAGCTTTACTAGGTTATTAGCGTAATTAGGGTATAGCGCTAATTACGTGTTTCTAGAATTATATAATTATATTAGGTATTCCTTTAGAAATAAGGTCGTTTAAGACTATTATTACTAATATAAAAGGGAAAGAAATTCTAAAATATATAGATAATAATAAGAAGATCTTATATATATACTAAACTAAATATATAGATAAGATTATTATATTATATATACCTTTTTACTTATTATATATACTTTAGCTTCTTAATATTAGTTATTTTAATTTATTAAAATACTTATATAGTAAGGAAATAAAAAGGATAATATAAATATAAATTATATATATTATAAAAATTACCTTCTACTTTAGCTTTAAAGTAGTATTTCTTATTTTAATAAGTAAAATAAATATATAAGTAGGTTTCTAATAGGCTAGCCTTATACCTTTTAACTTAGAAATTATTATTTCTTACTTAGATTTTAAACTAAAAATACTTATACTATCTAATTTATAGCTAAGTAGTTAGGGCTTTTAGGATCGAAAGATGCTTATAATAGTAATTAATAGAATATAAAGCTTTGCTTTACTATATAAAAGAATTAATAATATTAAGATAGCTTACTAATACTATTATATAAATTAATTAACTTATAGTTAAAAGGTATTAGTAAGTTGGCCTATAAACTAGCTTTTATTGAAGCTAAAGTTACTAAGCGTTATATAGTAAATAAAGTACTAACTAAGCGCTAAAGGGCTAAAAAAAGCTAACTATATCTTAAAGGGTTACTTAATACTATAGGAGTAAAGGTAATATAGGTTAAGAAGGGGATTATTAATACTAAAAGTAAAAATATTTATATAAAGGGTATTTATATAAAGGGAAGTAAAGTATATAGTTAGTAATATAGTAATTTTAAAAAGATAAAGTATAATATATTAATATATAAGGTAGTTTAAAATAGTACTAAAGAAAAGGATAATAATTAGATTTAATTAATTTTATATATTATAGATAAATTTACTTATTTAAAGAGTAGAGGAGTAGGTAGATGTATGTTACTTACTATAATGTATTACCCACTATATATATACGTTATAAGTTATAGTATAAATAAGTAGGTAAGAAAGGCGTCTTAGAAGGTGTTTAATATGTTAGTATGTAGGAAGACTGTTCCGGAATGCGAGTATCTTGCATAGCGACAGTCATAAGTGAAGCTATTGTGACAGATAACCACAGGCCTAAACGACTCTGTCAAAGAGAAGAATAGGTATAGCACTTTATAAAGACCTCATTTAATCATAGTATAATCTTAGGGGCTTACCTTACTTGATAGTATGTTTATCTGAAGCTAGGTAGTAGATCTAACAGCCTGCCTTGCTTACTTACTAACTGCCTAGATGTAGCTACTACATATAGAGGACGAAAGATACCCTATGTACCTGATGACAACAAGGGATTCCTTCTATCAATAGTGGCACGATGCCCAGCGTCTCGCCCGTTCTAGCTGCCACAACAATGAAATCTCAAGGATGGACATTGCTTTTCCCCACCCATTTGCTATAGTTTGATTGGTCTTAAGCATCCCAGCTGCCTATCACCAGCACTTCCACTATCTAGACGTTTGGTCCCAAAACTGCACGTTTCCCCGCCAAGAGAATACCGGTTATAGCCCCTGTCGCCTACCTCCCAGCAACCCACCCGATCCCCCTCAGCCTGATCCTCTCTCGGGGGCTTGCAACTTTTTAAATCCAGTCCTCTGAGCATTATCCGAGAAGTCAATGGAGACGTCAGCCCTGGTAAGTCTAACATGGCGAATATAGAAGCTCTCGCCACTGACACATGATGATTCACTCAGCCTACACGGTTATTCCCGCCCTTCTCGAGAGACAACGGCGTCCATAACGCAGCGTACACGCACCCGGTCCTTTTCTTAGTTTATACCTATTATAGGAAAGACTAAGTAGATATAGGGAGTACATAAACATTTACATACTCACTAGGTATATGGTTCACTATTTTATTAACCTCCTCCATAAGGGAAGGTTACTATAATATATCTCAGTTCTACTCTGCTTGTCTTTTACTTATAACTCTTATTCTATTTCTTATCATTACTTACCTCTACTTACGCTTTACCTGTACACTACTCTATGTCTAATACCCTCTTCTATCTCACACCTGCTGTTACTTAAATTCTAATCCCTCCTACTAAGTAGTATACGCAGCAACGTACGCAATCTCCATCCGCGAGTCAGGGCCGCCTACGGTTGCGGCAGTCGGCGTCTTTGAGCCCGCAACACCGTCTGGGAACTCGCCACCCTATTTTACGCATTAGCAAGCTTCTTGACATCCGAGTGGGCCATATTGACACATACCACCGCCACATTGAGCAGTATCATCTTGGGCTCCGCTGAGAGCGCCTCCCAGTACTGTTGATCCCCAACATCACTGCCCTTGACCGTGTAAGTCGGCGTGTCATTGAGATACCACACCAGTTTCTCCGTCGTGTAGTCCCCGCCCGCCGAGCGGTCCACCTCAACGGCAACCTTATTGAATACGCCCCGCTGCATTGATGTGTTAAAGCCCAGTCCCGTCTTCTCTTTACATGGGCCTCCGGGGCTGACACCACAGTGTACTGTCTGGTACAACTTTGGCATACCGTTGAGTACCTCAAGGATATCGAGCTCGCCAATGCCAGGCCACGACGATACATTCGTGCGGAACGCGGAGCCCATGGACCAGACTGCCGGCCAAATTCCCTGCTGTGTCGATGGGTCCGAGGCTGGTAGCATGACACTTGCTTCTATGCGTAGTTTGCCGCCTGGAGCGCATTTAAAGTCCTGCGCTGAATTCGTCTGGATGCGCGACGATGTCCACTGGCCGTTATTTACCAATGGCGTAATGACGAGCGTGCCTGAAGTTGATATGCCAATGTTGGCCGGGTCATCGGTATACGTCTGCACCTCGCCCGTACCCCAGTTCGGCGCGCCGCCCGGATATTGCGTGCCGAGGTCATAGTCCCACTTCGATTTGTCCGGCTGCGAGCCGGCCTGCTGCTGGGAATAATTGTCCTGGAAAACCATTTTGGAGTAGCCGTTGGGCAGCGTCGGCTGGCCGCCGCCGCTGGTGCCCGGGGACTGACCCTGCCCCGGGGCTTGGCCACCAGGTTGCTGCGGCTGCTTATGAGGCCCCTCTACAATGTTAAGACAGCTGCTGTTGGTGCTAGGGGGGGCTTTCAAGTAGAACTGCGTCCAGTAGGCGGCGTCGATGAAGCCCTGGAAGTTATCGTCGCTAAACGGCACTTTTGTGTGTTCGTACCGAACATCGTTGAGGGCTGCCTGGGCCTCTGGAGGGAGCGCTTCCCAGGTAATGAGGGTGCGCTCAAAGAGCTGATCGCCGTCGGCGCCAGTGAATGGCTCTATGGCTCGGTCTTGGAGCTGGATCCTGGGATGGGTGGGCATTTGAGTTTTGTCGACGGCGTATGAAAGGGGTGTTGTATATGACCAGGCAAGTAACTCATGGTCCCTTGTGAATGCCAAGCCTGTCGGCCAGAATTGGTTCGGCGAACAGCCGAACTCGAGTAGCCACACGACAGCAAATGTCCAGTAGTGTCGTTGGCCCTCATCATCCCCCTTGCCCCATCGCACCTTGGGCGTGTAGTAGCTGTACATGATACCAGTGCGGCCTTGGCTCGTCCCCAACCGCGCATATACCTGCCCTTTGCCGCCCTCGTCACAGCCGCTTCTACGTTTATCCTTTGGCGTTGGCTTGAGTCCACCGCTATGCGCATACGTTAGCTTTCACTGTCATTATACTCAATTCTACAGATGGCAAGACATTAAGTCCGAGAGAAAGCGAAGAAACACGGTTGCAGGGGCTTTAAATTACCTCAGGTTTCCACCGTTATCGACTGCCGGGTACACGTCGCAACCTCCCTTGAGGTATAAAAGGGGGTTGAAACGCAAAGCCAGCTGGGTCTGAAGATCGTTGGCGCCGGACTGCTGAAATGCCGTCACTTGGTTGTGATCTATCCAATTGTGGCCGCCAGAATCGTCGCGAATCTTGCCGCGGGCTTTTATCGTTGGTCCTGCGCTGGCTGCGCCTAAGAGCGCAAGGACTCCTAAAGTACCGATGGGTCCGCACAGCATTGTTGGTGCTGCTACGACTGATTAGGAGGAACTGTTAAGAAAATCTCACTTGCACAAGAAGCCGTAAAGAATAACACGTACAACTTAACAAAGCAAGACATGCAGACAGTACTTTATAATAATTATGGTTTAGATAGTTATTAACTTCCTCATTCTTTACGCAGTTGTTCTCGCTCCTATACCTTCTACAACTATGAGTACAGCCCTAGTAGTGAAGAGTTAATTCGCCGTAACATCAATAAGGAGAGATTGTGATTTCCAGTTTAACTTTTTATATTTAATCTTATGGCATTATGCTTTTAATGCAGAGTCGGGTTACTAATCCTTAAATGTCTGTGCTGTATTTAATCTATACTACCTGTTACCTGCCTGTTTGCTTACTAGCGGGGGGAAAAGCACAAAACAGATCTAGCTTTATTCACTAAGTAAGTAAACTGAATCTGAAAATCCAGCAGATTAATTTTACGTATATCTAGCATGAATTTTCACGACATCCTAATCTAAAAGGATTACTTGACATTTTATCTATATGATTGAGAAATTAATTTCTTTACCCCCCAAGGGTGAAAGATAAACTAATTTACAAAAGCAGAATCTTTATTATTATAGGTGGCGTATGTTACAGCCAATGGACTTCTTAGGGTCCCTACTGTAGTAAAATTTCTTCTAGAATAAACTCTTATATAGTACAGTTAATGACTTGCCCCGTCCCTTACTGTTATGGAAATGCGTCCATAATATCCTGACCATTTACGACGAACTCCTTTGTAAATTCATCCCCCTTTATTATAAGTGGTTCGTAGTAGAACCGATCCAGGCCCCAGCGTTGAGTATCCGGGTAGATGTGTGTCTTAAAGAAATCAGGCTGGTCCATAGTCCGCGTGTAAGCTATGATCGATGACATGGTAGAGATCAGATTTCCCTGGAAGTATCGACCCCGTACCAGCACACTATACTCAACCACGGCCTTCTGGTCGAATGTTAGACGATCGATTGTCTCAAGTACTTCAGGGCGGTCCGCCAGCAAAGTCCACTTGTCGTGCACTGTGTAGTTGTCTGCGGCCATGATGTCGCGAAAAGTTTGGATAGCCACTTTGTCGCCGCAACTGACGTAGATGTTGGTGGTGGGTTCCGACGCTTCCGCGTTCAAGCGGCGAATTTCGGCAGCGTGCATCTCCATCTGCCTGGCGGGGGTGCCCCAATACGACGGCCAATCGGACTCGGCACGGAGGTGAATTCCCACAAAATTACCGTCCAGTAGTCCCTTTGAGCTGAAAACTGCGTTACCAAGGGACAGAAGCGATTTGTTGAACGGCATGACGCGGAAGAGTGCCTTGCGCAGTGTGGCCAATTCTCCCGAAGCGCGATAGTCCCATGCTATATGGCTATCTCCAAATCGTAGGAGCAGTGGGTTGTCGTGGGTTATGCTGTCAAGAGAGATATCTTTGCTGGAGAGCTCGTTCGTGACGAAAGTATTGAAAGTGCCGTTGAAGTGTGGCCGCTCCCTATAATCCCGTCCAGGAAGGGCTACGATTCGCTCAATTTTCGGTTGCTCTTCGCACGGCAATATGTGCATGCTGGGGCAAAGCTCGCCCATCGACTTCGTCAACCGTTGGATGTCCCACCACATGGATGGGCAGACAATACTCTCCTGTAGCGCGCCTATGTTATCCTCGGAACGCTGTGTCACATATGGGAAGATGACTCCAGCGCCGATCTCGATAGCTAGTCGCAAACAACTTTGAAGTCGATTACGCGCATTGTTCACTCCGCCACAGATGGATGTTCTGTTTGGCCCACAATTGCTGTGGCAGCTCAACCAAAGCCCGGTCGTCCACCGTGTTTCGTTGCACAGTCTTAGCAACGCAGCATCGGCTACGTCGTATCGTTCGGTTTGTGGATTTGCCTCTGATTTCGATGCTTCAGACCCAGACGATGGCAGGCTTTCAGCCAAATCGTATTGTTCCCATTCTGTTTCTAACTCTGCTTTTGATGGTACCGACCCTAATGGCAGTAGACCATGGGTTGAATCGTATTGTGTCGATTCGGATTCAGTCTCTGTGATCAGTGATTTTGGGCCTGAAGAGAGATTTGACGCCTCATTCGTGTCCCCAATTCGTAATTCGGAGGTGAAGAGCCAAACAACCCATATAAGAACCAGGACACCCACAGCCACTCTGGCTGTTTTGGCCTGAACGTAAAAAGCTGTCGCCGTTCCAGCGTTCGTTGTCGTCATCGCTAGATTCGTGGGCAGAAGGGTACGTAGGATATTAGGTAAAACAAGAAAAAGGGGAATTTTGAGAATCCAAAAGAAAAGAGAAGACAAGACCGACTGACAATGGAAAAAAACAGTGACGAAAATGAGGATTGAGCGAATCTGCTGACGATGACTGATATGGTTTTAAGACAGATTGAGGAAAATTGATGCTATGTGCAAAATTCAAGAGACCGTGATGTAAGAATGTGAGGGGGTCCCAGATGGCTATCTTCCGAAGATATGTTCCCACTTTTACAGACGAATGGCTAATACTTAACTCCCTCAGCTCATCCCTTGGTGTCTCAAGCGTTGCACTGATAGGCAGTGTCAGATACAAGGGTCAAAACAATTAGCATATCTCGCAGGAGACATTATCGATTTGCAGAGTGTTTGGAGTGCGTTAATTGATAATCAAATTATGTGTAACACAGGAAAATCCCCTTGCCTGCTCCCTGACCATAGCTTGGGAGTCACTAAGGGTGTGTACCTAAGGCGACCCCCGTATAATTGACTCGCGAGGGTATTGTACTACTGGAATTCCTACTGTTAATGACCATCTAAGGCCCTATCTGCTCGTCGCCAATACCAGTTGCCCATGCCAGAGCTGATGTCAGCAGTGCATAAAAGTACCCGGAAACCTTTTTAAACACTTTTCTAGGCTGCCAAACCTCTTGTAGTTATAGTCTTACTGCCGGATCCGGCTGCTTCCCACAGCCAGAATTATGGATCAGTAGCTAAGACAGGCCGAAATAGGTATAAACTCTAGCTATTACTAGCTATCTGCCATACATTCTGACATCCTAGAACTAAATCCATTACCAGTCGCCAGAATTTGTTGCCAGAAAACTTTCACACTGTTGTTGGCCGTTACGCTACGGCCTATTCCGGGAGTACATCTCTCACTAGGTTAGTGGCAGAGCCAGTGGCGAAGTCCCCCTGGCATGGGCAACTGGCATTGGGGACGAGCAGATCAGGGCCTAAGCCATGGGTCTGACACCTTGCCGAAGTGCCTGTTTCCGGCCAATTGGCGGCCTACCTCATTGCATCTACTTTGGCAGTAGAACTAGAAATGCTGTTCCACGCCGACGTTAACATTCCTGATGGTCTCTAGGGGCTAGATTGGTAGTCCACCTATGGATGAGGATCGATGGCAAATATGATTCGACACATGAATATTTGGGGGAGGTGAAGCAGATGCTAGAGTAAAGTCTATGACACATATTCATAAACTCTTTCCTCATTCATCGCACTCATAGGTGATATGCCGTTTTCGTTAGGAGAATGATGCATTCATCACTAACATGCGCCTTCAGGCGCCTCAATCCGTTTAGATTCCTGGCAGCTGAACAAGTTGCCTAGGTATCTACATGGCCACCGCATCTGGGTCACACTGAATGCCGGCCAGGTATGAGGGCAACCACTAATGAATGCAGTGATTCACTCTGTGTCTTGCAGACTCGAGTTTCCTTCCCTGGCGTGAGGAAAAGCATGTAAATGCAGGAGCGCAAATCTTACGCAGAAGATCAGCATTACAGTTGAGCTCGCAGGGATACATTTGCTGTCGCGATGCCTTCACCGGCATCGCCAGCCCCGTGAGGATTCTTCCGGAACCCGGAATAACCTTATTCCGGCTCCCCACCAGTCGGACCCACACGTGGTCGACGTATTTCTACGCTTCGGATCACGCAACCCTATACGTAGAAATCCAAGCCGTTTTCCCATGTCATTTCCTACCCGAAAAGTGACTCTGCGACATTTGCCAAATCATAAATACTGCTTCCCCAAGAAGGCATTATCATCCAAACCCACTTTTAAGTGAAGTAACGATATTTGACGATATACCAACATGGGCGTCCTCACGAAGATTACCCAGAGTCTCCATACCAGAAGATATAGTCGCCAAACGATATTCTACGCTCTCGTCTCTATCTTCATCATTTGCACGCTATGGGCAGGGCAAGCTCTCGACCCCTTTGTTTGTGCCCTCTAAGAAAAAATTGATTTCTGATCCTAATTATTTCCAAAAGCGCAGTTACAATTCGATCGAAAACCTTTCACGACTTGGCACGTCCAACTCGACAACACAATCAAGCCACTCAGCTGGGGAAGACTCATATGCTTCAGAGGCGCTGTCTTCCATTGCGCTGAAGCATTATAAAGACCAACCATTCCAATCAAACGTCGCTGTCTTGATGGAGACCAATCCAGCAGCGGTGCCAAACCTTTTGCCCCTTATGTTCCACTTCTCCTCAATTTTGGGACCAGAATGGCCCATCGTACTTCTTACACTCGAAGAGAACTGGATAATTCCATCATCGCCGGCTTTCAGACGCCTCGCAGAAACGAATCAGATTCAGATCATGTACCTCCCGGCCAATACCAGTATTACAGGCCATCACTCTGTCTCCGTCTTTCTTACAGAACCGTGGTTTTGGGAGCAGTTTGTTACCGCCAATCGAGTACTTATATTTCAAGCAGATAGTGTGTTGTGCGCCAACGCCCCAGTCAAAGTTGAAGACTTCTTAGAGTGGGATTTCGTTGGTGCACCGATATTATCAGCTTACGGGGAGGGATACAATGGTGGCTTATCTTTACGCAACCCAGAGCTTATGCTTGAAATTGTGCGCGATCCTGTTAACATACTGGGACCGAATGACTTTGAGGACCAATGGTTCTATCAACGCGCGAAAGAGCGTGGTGCTCACCTTCCCGAGGTTGACGAAGCACTGAGGTTTGCAGTTGAAACGATATATTATGACAAGCCCTTAGGGTATCATCAACCCGGTCGATGGCAGCAAGACCACTGGAAGGAGATTAATGAATGGTGTCCTGAGGTTGGTCTATTGTGGGGGAATCGTTTTCATTAAAAGGAAAAATTGCTTAGTCAACTCAAGCAGCAATTAGTAACACAGAGTGTAAGCCATATAACCAAATGCTTACGTAGTAGGACTGCTTGTCCTATAAGTCAACCCACTAACTTTTCAGTTATACTACTACAATATCTTCTATATTTATTTAAATTATTCTATTTTTCTAAAACATCTTTTTATAACCTTATATTCACCCTTCGGGGTATTGCGTTGTGTAAAAAAGGATGGTGGTGTGTGAAACCGACGTTTATTACTCTCTTCTACCTGGCTTGTCCCACGCAGCACTAATTCCTATGAGCCCTCTATACAACGTCTACTCCAACCGTGGCTAACTAGCATCCGGCTTCTGAAAGCCAACGTTAACCGGGTCTGTTGTTAACTAGGTCTACAGCTACACCCTTTCTTCTTCTCTATAGGTACTAGTTATACTATATATACTAGATTATATAAAGCACGCTTTAGTACTAGCCGAAATACTAGTTAATTACCTTAATAGTTACTTTAGTATCCTCTTCTTTAGCTATATTATTAACTAAATAACTTAAGAAGCCCTTAAGTATGTTAATTTTGCTATTAACTATCTTACTTAACTATAAGTCGTTAGGTAAGTCTATATAAAGAATAACTAAGCTAAATAAAGCCTCCTTTAGAAGCTGCTAATTCCTATATTAGTAGTTAGCCGCCTAGGTAGTATACTATCCAATATGTTATCTAGCTAGCTGTTTTTATAAGGGATAGCTTAGATAGTTAATAACTTTAATAGAGTTAAAAGTAGTAGGTATAATAATTCCAAATAGTATTTTTATCTTAAAATAAGTAATTAGTATTTATATAAGAATAATAATATATACTAACTTAGTAAGGATTAGTAGTAGCCTTTTACTACTATAAACATTCTATAAATAGAGTTTAAAACCTCTATAGTTTTAAAAGAAGTATAAGCTTAGTTTAATTTATATATATGACTAAGAGAGTTTTATTAGGTTATTAGTGTAATTAGGGTATAGCGTAAATCTGTGTTTTTAAAATTATATAATTATAGTAGGTATTTCTTTAGAAAGTAAGGTTATTTAAGACTATTACTACTAGTATAGAAGAAAAACAAAACCTAAAATAACCTTATATTCTAGTGACTATACTAAGTTGAAATTTAAGTAGGTAGTTATAACTATTAGAAATAAAAGTAGTATTTAGTAAGCTACTTATAAGTATAAGAATAAGTAGATCTTAAATTTAATCTAATTAATTTATATATAAGAGATATATTAAACTTAGATACCCTTTAGTAGTATTATCTACTAAGAGAAGTTAAGGGATACTCCTAAGAGTGTCTTAAAGGCTAAAGTTAGGTTAGTTATTATAAATACTACGCTTAATAAGACCTTAAGTTAGTTAGTTAATTTATACGTTAAAGAGGTAATTAGTAGAATAGAGGCAATTAGTCTACTCTATAGTAGTTTAATTTTCATTCTTATTAGATAAAGTAGTCTTAATGGTTGCCTAATAAAAGGATATAAGGGGCGGAGATAGTATAGATTGCAAAATCACTTACCTCTTATATATCTTTTAAGACCTACCCTTACCTTAATTGAATTAGAGCCTCTATTGTAGTTTACCTTTAGACGTAATAAAATAAGACGGACGATATTGGAGAGTTATTCCTCTGATTGACCTATAAGCTTGGCCCTAATTAGACTTATTGTTCTTCAATCGGGCGAGTTATTCTAGCCGATTAGAGGAGCATCTTATTTTGCTTTTAAGGGTGATAGTGCCTTCCCTTAGATCACCGCACTGCAGAAGTTCTATCTTGCCCTACACGCTTTTATTAGCTATATCTTTTATATCTTTAAGTTATACTAGAAATCCTTAATTATTTAGATTAATAACCCCCTTATAAATAACCTTCTATTTTAAAATAGTTATCTTTATTAACTTTGTAGTTTTTTTACCTTATAGTATATATCTAGTGCGTTAGTTATATAGTGTTAATCTTAGGATTTTATAGATAGAGGCAGCGTTTTATATAGATAGTTTTAAGTCTTTCTGATAGCTATAAGTATAATAATAATACGGCTTTTATTTTAAAGAGAGCTTATAATTATATATAGGGAAAAGCTAAAATATAAATAAAGTATAGAGAAGAAAGAAAAGATATCTAGCTTACTATATATATACGTTATATATACCTTAGTGTCTATTACTACTTCCTTTATTATTCTTATATATTATAGATAACGTACTTCTTCTTTTAATATAGGTCTACTTATTAAAAGGCATACTATAAAACTTCCGACTTATTCTTATCTAGTTAAGTTAAAGCACCTACTTTTTACTTACCCCTACTTTTTACCTACCTAAAAAATACCGCCTAGCTACTAACTTTCTAGATACTTATTAACTTTAGACTATTACTACTTTTACTAATCTTCTTTAAATTACTTTATTTTTTTAAAATATACTCTTTACTACCTAATAGTCTAATTGTTAGGACTAGACAGTTAGTCTACTAGCTAAAGGGGATTACATAAGGTTAGAAGATATAGATCTAAGATAAGGCTTACTAAGTAAGCCCTAAGGGACTACTAGTGTCCTAACTAATAGGCTTAGAATATATTAATTAAATAAGGGATAATTGGGAGATAGAAAAGAGGAAGCTACTACCTACCTAAGGGGGAGGGGGTAGGTAGAAATAATATAACTAACTAACCCCTACCTATAGTTAGTAACTCTACTACTTTATATAAACTTAGCTTATAACACGTTTCTACCTCTACCTAACCTTAGGCGTACTAACTAGTAGAGTAATAATAGTACCTAGAAGAACCCTAGTAACCTACTAAGGGGATAACACCTATAATAGATAAAATAATAAAGTAATTAGTATAATAGATATTAAGAAGGCTTTAACCTACTAGGATTCTACTAGTTAAAATAACTATAATAGTAGAGATACCTAAGGCGCTACTAGTAATAACCTAAGGGATACTACTACCCCTATTATTACTAATTATAGTTATAAAGTTATAAAGAAAATAACTATAGCTTAGGTGTAAGCCTTAATATAAGTAGAGATAGTTAAAGCCTAAAAGTAAAAAAATATAGAAATAATTATAGTACTTTAGAATAGAGGTAACCCTAACGTACTACTTAATAGGGGGGTACTAGCTAATTAGTAGGTAGCCCCTAAGTAATACTAACTAGATAATTAAGGAAAGTAATTAGTACCCCTTTAATATAAGGGAGGAAGCTAGGCTAAACTAGTAGACTTTTAGTTTAAGCTTATAGGCTAATTTACCTTAAGTAGTATAGAAAATAATAGTAATAAAGTGCTTTATATAGAAGTATATCTAAAGGGATTAATAGGCTACTAATAGGTAATATATATAAATATATACTTCAGAAATAACTAAATAAAAGTTACTTAGCTTATTATAGAGAAGTAGCTACGTAATAGTATAGCTAATAAGAATATATAGGTATATAATATAGTTTGAAAACTAAAAGATAAACACTAGAAACCTAGGTAATTATACTAGGCTTTTATTAATTAGTATAAGGCGCTAGAGGTAGAGTGCTTAGACTAACTACTAGAGAGGCTATAGGTAATTAACGTTATTAACTATATCCTCCCTAACCTATAAGATAAGGTTATAGCTTATAGGCTACTAAACACCTAAGAGGCGTTAGATAATATTACTAAGTAAGTAGAGATAATAAGAAGAATCTAATAGAGGGCTTTTATAAATACTAACTACTAAGGTAGCATACTAAAGGGGCCTAGCTAGTAGTTATCTTAAAAACTACCTTATATAACTATAAAGGTTAAGAGTAAGCTATTAGGTACTTTTACACCCCTAACTAATAAACTAAATAAACTAAGCTAAGTAAAATAAAAGAGTAGTATATAACTAACTAAAAGAGGACTAGTATATAACTAAGCGTTTATTATATACTATAATTATAGAAATAAAGGCTACTACTCTAACTAATACTAAAAGCCTAACTATTACTACTATAAATAACCTAAGTATTTAGGTAAAAGATATACTAAAATAAAAGAAGCTATAGGGGTAAATATAATTAATATACTATAGGAATAGGCTTTAGGCTACTAAAGATTTAAGGTAACCCTATAGGTAAGGATTAAGGGGGTATAAAAGAAGAGGAAAGTATTAATTAATATAGGCGTAAATTATAATATAGTTAATTAGAGAGTAGTATTATAAATAAGTTATATATTATAGGTTAGTAATAGACTAGCGCTATAAGGCCTATAGAGATTAAAGGCTTCTAATTATAGTTAAGAAGTCTTAATTATATAAATAATAGATAACCTTAGTACTAAGAAGATAAAAGTATACCTATTTTAGGTATCTACTTTAGATAAAGATTATATTATAATCCTAGGTATCCCCTAGGGGAAAGTAGTATCTCCTAACCTAAGCTAAAAGACAGTTAACTAGATATATTAGCTAAAGAGTAAAGACGTAAAGTAAGTAGTAAGTAAAAAGGCTATTAAGAAGGTATTAAAGGATACTAAAGTAACCTTTATAGTAGAAATAAAAGTCTAGTATATATATACTACTATTAAGCTAGAGGAGGAGCTAAGTCTACCTCCTAAGTATATAGAATAAGCTTATATCTTTAAAGTAATAAAACACTAAAGGGGTATTAAAAATAAAGTATACACTATTAACTTAGAACTAGGAGTAAAACCTCTATAAGGCTTTATCTACCTTTTAGTAAAGCTAAAGCTTACTAAGCTTAGGGAATATCTAGAGAAGGCCTTAGTAAAAAGTTAGATCTAGTAATCTAAAAGTATTATAGGCTAGGTTTATATAGAGTAGTAGAGTCGCTAACAGTAGGTAGGGGTTAGTTAGTTATATTATTTCTACCTACCCCCTCCCCTCTAGGTAGGTAGTAGCTCCCTCTTTTCTATCTTATAATTATCCCTCATTTAATTAACATATTCTAAGCCTATCTATTAGGGCGCTAGTAGCCCCCTAAGGCTTACCTAGTAAGCTTTATCTTAGGCCTACGTCTTCTAACCTTATACAACCCCCTTAGCTAGTAGGCTGGCTGTCTAGTCCTAACATAATCCCCTCCCCTCCTAAGCCTTACCCTAAGGCTCCTTATTACAGAACCAGTAGTCTACTACTAGCCCCCTACTTATTATCTAAGTAAGAGGTCTAAAGAACCTCTTACTTTAGCCTTATACTTAGATATAGCGTTATCCTCCTAGCTAATACTGTAATCTTTATACTTAACTATAATATTTATTATAGGCTAGGTAATCTCCCTATTATTACTTCTTATATCTACTAAAGGCTAATATAGTAGATAACCCCCTAGTAGTTTACTATACTCCCTTATGCGTAAGACTAATATATAATTATTACTTACTATAGACTAAAATATCGTTATTACTATATAATAAGCTCTCTATTATAGTTTCCCTTAAATTTAACTTTGAATAGGGTTAGCTACTTACCTTTATTACTCCCCTATATACCTATTACACCTTTAGTACCCCCCCTATATTACCTTCTTTATTAGTCTTTTAGGTTTTTTTCCTTATTAGCGCTTTTACTTTTATTTTATTACTAGCGCCTATTACTTCTTAATCTAGAGGGTCGTCTAGTAGTATCTTTATCTAGCCTTTTATTATTCTAGGTAAGTAAGCCCTAACTTATATTATTCTTATAATAGTTATAATATTAGGTTTTATTATTAAGTAAGGGCGCTAGTGCTTCCCTATGTACTCCCTACTAACGTCTCTATTAGTAAATCTTTATATCTCTAGGGCTAGGAGTTATTATTATATCTTACCTATATAACTAATACCTAGCTGTAATAGCTAGTCTCTTTCCTTCTAACTTTTTTTTTTTTTTTTTTTTTTTTCCCTCTTTTTCTCTTTATAATATCCTTACGTTACTATTATTTTTTTGTTTTTTTTATTACGCTACTATTACCCTTAGTAGTAGTAGTACTACTACTAGTACTACTAGCTCCCCTACTACTGCTATGTCTGCTGCTACTACGCCTTCTAACGCCGCTACGCTATCTACTGCTACTGCGCTACTGCTACCGCCGCCTATAGGACCTATAGGGTCCTCTAGTGGTCTGCTGCCGCCCCCCCCTACCGCTACTGCTCACCCGCGCACTAACCAGAAGAAAAGCAAAGTGCGCCCAACGCTGCTTATTAAGACAGCAGACTTAATCCCACGCTACCCACGCCCTCAACTACAGAACAGGACATATTACCAACTCTCTACCTACTAGGCTAAGGGATAAAGTAAGGAGGAGGCTTAAGCTAATTACCTAGCCTAGATAGACATACTATTAACTACCTATATATCAGTCTACACTAATGAATCTTAGGTTAAGAGAGACGAGATAAGGTATAGCTATACAGTATTCCGCAGCAAAGACCTAGTACATATAGGCCGCCGCAGACTACCTAGGGTAGAAGTCTATAACGCGGAAATTGAGGGAGCCCGGGCCGGGCTCTAGGCCGCCCTACAACACAACAGGGGGACAGACGGCATCACAGTCTATCTTAATAACTTAGCAGTAATCCACAGACTTAATAGGGCCCCTACTAAATCCTCCTAGGAGGCCTTCCTTAACTTTATTTATATAGCAGCTAACTATAAAGAGAAAGTAGGGGTCTGTTAGGTCTTAGGATATGTAAACGTACTAGAAAACAAACTAGTAGATACCCTTATAAAGGAGGGGACATAGATAAGGCTAGCAGATCTTAACACTAGGCTGCTAACGTACAGCTACGTTAAGAGGAACCTTAAGAACAGACAAAAGGCAGCCTTTAAGTAGTAGTAGCTAGAGAATTAACTAGACGAATACTAGCTACTATAACTAGAAGCAGACCTATAACCTACCCCTAAGCTTAGCATACTAAACAGAAGAGAGCTATACTAGCTGATTATAGTAAGGATAGAACATAGCGACTTCGCTAAATACTATAACCGATTTACGCACTAAGAGGTAAATCAATACTGCTTATACAGCAGGCAGAAGATACTATTACATCCTCTACGCTATTAAAAAGCAAACTATAATAGTAAGAACTAGTTTAATAGCTAACAACACTTTATCTTTTAAATTATAAGGGACTTTAGGGCGTTTATAAAACGCCTAAACGTTACAAACTTCTTTATAAGGATATACCTTTAATAGGCAGTGTTCCTAACGTGTTACCCTACCACCCTAACGTAATAATAAGCCCTAAAAGGCTTACTAAGATAAAGACTACCTTTCTTTAGACGCTTATATATAACTCCCTAGAGGGAACCCTATACGTACTACTTTTTACTAGATACTAGACTAGACCTTACTAGTCCCCTACAGAAGCTTTTAGACGTATAGCTAAGGCTATTATAAACGTTTACTAGTAGTATAACTAATAGGCGTAAGGAGTAAGGCTTTATAATAGGTATTTACTCTAGCATATACTAGTTAATAGGCTACCCTCTAACCTACGTAATAGGTTAAATAGTAGTATCTATATATAGATACTTACTTTAGCCTTTATACTTACTTTCCTTACCTTTCTTTTATTACTATATTACTACCTCTTTCTTTACTATACTCTAAGTATAGACATACTATAGGTATAGTAAAAGCTATATCTTAATAATATAGATATATAATTAGTACTATATAACTAAACATACGGAAAACCCTAAGAGCTTATAAGACTTAAGGGGTTATCTATAAGGAACCTAGACGCTAGTAAGCCCTTAGGCTATAACAGCATAGAATAATTCTAGTTAAGATCCTAGCGTAGTTAATAGTACAAAGGATATATAAAATATATAGTAAACAGACTTTAGTAGGGATAAAATATTATATATTATAGTTATCTTAGTAGGGATAATTACTTTAGGCGCCTTTTGTCTTATATAGGAATATACTAGCGTAAAATAATAATAATAATAATAATAACCCTACTACTACTAATAATAATAACTATAATAGCGCTATTATATATACTATTCCTTACTACTACTGCCTCTAGCAGATAGTTATTTAGTACCTAGACCTTTTAGACGCTATTACTAAACTCCCCTACTACGTTAAGACTACCTATAAGTCCTTTACCCCTTTAGTACCCCCCTAGACCCCCCTTTATCTCTAACTATTATAGCTACTAGTAATAAGTGTGCCTATTACGCTGTTATACGTAGTAAGAAGTATATTCCTATAAGTCTCCCTCCTTATATTAGCTACTCCTATAGCTACTAGGCCTTAACTAACTTACTATAGGCTACTTATACTACTTCTACTACTACTTTTACCTTTAAAAACATTTTTAAGGATTTATATAATAAGAATAACCTTTATACTACCTTCTACCTTAAGGTAGTAAGTACTTTAATACCCCTCTACTACCCCCCTACCCTTATTAACCTTATTTATTATAAGATAAGATTTAGAAGGCCTAAACCTTAGGTAAAAAGGCCCTCTAAAAGAAAGCTAACACTACTAAGGCCCCTAACGCTAAGCGTAAGGCTAAAGTAAAAGAAGAAGAGTAGCTTTTCTACTAGTATAAGGTCCTTACCCTTAAGGGTACTACTACTACCGCTAAGCGCTAGGCTAAAGCAGCTAAGTCTTTAGCTAAGACTACTAAGGTTACTACTATAGCTATTAAGGCTTATACTACTACCCTTTAGGAGTAGACTTAAGCTGTTTAGGCCTATAGCACCCTCTTTATAAAGTAGTCTACTTCTTATACCTACGTAGTATATAATCCCTTACTCCCCCCCTAATACCCCCCTCTTACCTTAACCCCCTTAATAGTATGTAAATAATCTTAATTCTAAGGTTAGGAAGGATAGAGTTTTTAGCTAGGTAGAGTTAGAGGTAGAGGAGTTAGAGGAGGAGTTAGGTAATTCTAACGCCTAGCTCTCTCTTCCCCCTACTACCTTACTAGTGCTCCCCTAAGATATACTTTAGGTTTTATTATTTATTATTTTCTTTTTACCTACCCTCTTAGGCTTAGAATACCTAGCCTTAGGCTAACTATACTTTCTAGCCTTTATACTAAAATATAAGAGAAGTAGCCTTTATACTATATAACTATCTACTATTTATTTCTCTACTAGTACTCCTTTAGTAATACTTTTATTATACTCCTATTATAAATCTAATTACTACTTTTCCCTTATTATTTCTCTCTTTTTACCTCTCTATTAATCCTTTAGTGTAGTACCCCCTTATAGTCTTCCCTTAAACTTTATTATAGGTTTTATTATAGTTCCTATAAGTTTTCTTCCTTATTATATTCTTTCTACTTAATTAAATACTAGTAGTTCCTAGGTAGTCTTTAGTAGTTTACTACTACCTCTACTTTATAGACGTCTTCTTCTTCTTCCTTAATTTATATCTCTTTACTTTCTTCCTTTATACTATAGAACCTTTCTAGTTATAATAGTAAGAATATATTATATATCTAGTACTTAGATTATAGATTTAATTTAAACGTAGCGCCCCTATTAACTACCTACGTAATCCTAAAAGGTCCTAAGTACTTATCTAAAAGCTTTTATAATAGTCGTTTTTAGTAAATATTATAAGTTACTAGGAGGACCTTTTCCCCTACCTTAAACTTAATTTTAGGTCTCTTCTTATTATACTATTTTACGTAGGTATTATTTAATTAGCTTAGTAGCTACTACACCTCTTCTCTTTACTATTATAACTAACTAACCCTTTCTCTAGCTATAGGGATAACTATTTACTTAGGTTTATTACTTTAAATATTATAAAGACCTTTTAGCTAGTATCCTATTAGTACCTCTACTAGTAGTATACTAGTAGCACTATAGTAGGCACTATTACAAATAAACTACGCTATTAGAAGCTAGTCTGCCTAGTCGTCTTACTTAATATTATAGTAGGCTTATAGGAAGTATTTTATATTCTAATTTTACTACTTTATTTATTTATTAGTTTATAGGTAATACGCTATACTTAGTTTCCTCTTAATAGCTAACTAGTAGTATACCTCTACCTAGAAGTAGCTTATAAATAGTAATCCTTAATCTAAAATAATTAACTTTAGTACCTTATAATATATTATAACCTTATTAACTAGAATTATTACTAGTATATCTACTATTATTACCTTATAGGTAGGGATATATAAAGTATACTTTATTAGTTAGTTAACTACTACTAGGATGCTATTAAAATTATTCCCCTTCTTCCCTCCTAACTTTAGAAGCTTTATAATAAAGTTAAGTAAGATACTTTACTATAGTTAGGTAGGCACTAGTAGGCTCCTAAGGGCCTTATAAGGTGTATAGTATTAAGGCTTAGTTTGCTAATATATAGTATACGTCTTAACGTACTCTTTAACGTTTTTCTTTATTACTTTCTAAAAGAATAACTTAGCTAGCTGTTTTATTATATAGCTATACCTTAGGTAGCTACTAGTTAGTTTATTATAAAACGCTATTAGTATTTCTATCTATAACTTACTACTTTCTAAGACTACTACTTATCTATTATATCTAACTATTTCTTCTATATCTTTATTTTAGCCTACCTACTACTACTACGCTAATCCCTATAAGTTTAGGTCTTCTTTTTACTTTACTATTACCTCTTCCTTTAGCTTAGGTACTAGATCTTTAGGTAGAAGTAGTTAACCTTAGTTTGTTAGTATCCCCCTAGTAGCCTATATACGCCTTATCTTTACTACCTTAGGCGTAAAACGCTTTAAGAAGTCTTTTAGAAACGCGCTTCTCTTATAATTAACCTCTTTATTAGAAGGCTAGTAGTCTAGGCGCTAAGACAGCCTATCTACTAGGTTTAATTTCCTAAGGCAGTATTTAATCTTAAAGTTAAATATTATAAGATTCTATAACATTTAGCCCTAGCGTCTGCTTAACTAAGGTTTATTAGTAAGGTAGTAGTGCCTTAGGTAATTAGTTAGGAAGACTATCTAATACTAATTATATAAAAAGAAGTAGTGCTACTATTATATAGCTTTATAAATAGCTAGTAGCTTTACTTTTAGTATCTTATATTAAAGCTTAGCCCCCTTTAGTTTTTATAATATATATACTACTAAGTACTATTAATAATTATAAAGCTAATATAAAACTACTTTAATTATAAAAGCTAAAGTATCTATTTTAACTTAGATAGGTAGCTTTAGGTTAAAATAGCGTAATACTAAAGCTATAGTAAAGAGGTCTTTAAGTCTTTAAAACGCCTTTAGTACTCCCCTAGTAATCTCTAGGGGACGCCCTCCTTTTATAGTTAGTAGGTTAGTTAATAGGGTATATACCTTTATATAATTATAAATAAACTAGTAATAGAACTTTATAAACCTTAAGAAGACCTATATATTATAGATACTAGTAGGTACTAGCTACTTTATAATAGCTTATATATAACCCTACTTTATAGTAATACTATCTTCTACTATTATAAATCCTAAAAACCTAATAGACTATTTATAGAACTTATACTTCTTAAGGTTAGCTACTAACCTAGTAGTATTTAGCCTACTAAGTACCTACTTTACTACTACTATATATAATTCTTAGTCTTTTAAGAAGATTAAGATATTATCTAAATAGATAATATAGATAATATCTACTAACCTTACTAAGGCGTTATTAATATAGGCTTAGAAGGTAGCTAGCATATTAACTAGTCTAAAAAGTATAACCTTATATTTATAATAGCTATAATATATATAGAAAGCTATTTTCTATTTATCTCCCTTATAGATACTTACCTAATAGTACCTATCTTTTAAATCTAGCTTAGTATACTATTTTACTTCTAATAGATAGTTAAGGATCTTAGTAATTAGTAGTAGTAGCGTCTAATTCTTAATAGTAACGTAGTTAAGCCCCTAGTAGTTAATGTAAAGCTTTAGCTTACCCCCTTTCTTAGGTATAAATAGGATTAGTATGCCTACTAGGCTTTTAGATTATTAGATCTAACCTTTTGCTAAGGCCTTCTCTAGGTAGTCCCTAAGCTTAGTAAGCTCTAGCTCTATTAGTAGGTAGATAGGGCCTTATAAGGGTTTTACTTCTAGTTCTAAGTTAATAGCGTATACTTTATCCCTAGTACCTCTCTAGTGTTTTCTTATTTACTACCTACTTTACGTTTTTACCTTTTAGCTAATACATCTAGTTAAGTGTCTTTTAGCTTAGGTTAGGAGATACTACTCTCCCCTAGGGGATACCTAGGATTATAATATAATCTTTATCTAAAGTAGACACCTAAAATAGGTATACTTCTATCTTCTTAATACTAAAGTTATCTATTATTTATATAGTTAAAACTTCTTAACTATAATTAGGAGCCTTTAATCCTTATAGGCTTTATAGCGTTAGTTTATTACTAACCTATAGTAGATAACCTATTTATAATACTACTTTTTAATTAACTATATTATAATTTACGCCTATATTAATTAATATTTTCCTCTTCTTTTATACCTCTTTAATCCTTACCTATAGGGTTACTTTAAATCTTTAGCAGCCTAAAGCCTATTCTTATAGTATATTAATTATATTTACCCCTATAGCTTCTTTTATCTTAGTATATCTCTTACTTAAATACTTAGGTTATCTATAGTAGTAATAGTTAGGCTTTTAGTATTAGTTAAAGTAGTAGCCTTTATTTCTATAATTATAGTATATAATAAACGCTTAGTTATATACTAGTCCCCCCCTAATTAGTTATATACTACTCTTTTATTCTACTTAGCTTAGTTTATTTAGTTTATTAGTTAGGGGTGTAAGAGTGCCTAATAGCTTACTCTTAACTTCTATAGTTATATAAGGTAGTTCTTAAAATAGCTACTAGCTAAGCCTCTTTAGTATACTACCTTAGTAGTTAGTATTTATAAGAGCCCTCTATTAGATTCTTCTTATTATCTCTACTTACTTAGTAATATTATCTAACGCCTTTTAGGTATCTAGTAGCCTATAAGCTATAACCTTATCTTATAGGTTAGGGAAGATATAGTTAATAACGTTAATTACTTATAGCTTCTCTAGTAGTTAGTCTAAGTACTTTACCTCTAGCGCCTTATACTAGTTAATAAAAGCCTAGTATAATTACCTAGGTTTCTAACGTTTATCTTTTAGTTTTAAAACTATATTATATACCTATATGTTTTTATTAGCTACGCTATTATATAGCTACTTCTCTATAACAGGCTAAGTAACCTTTATTTAGTTATTTCTAAAGTATATATCTATATATATTACCTATTAGTAGCCTATTAGTCTTTTTAGATATACTCCTATATAAAGCACTTTATTACTATTATTTTTTATACTACTTAAAGTAAATTAGCCTATAAGCTTAAACTAAAAGTCTACTAGTTTAGCTTAGCTTCCTCTTTTATATTAAAGGGGTGCTAATTACTTTCCCTAATTATTTAGTTAGTATTACTTAGGGGCTACCTACTAATTAGCTAGTACCCCTCTATTAAGTAGTACGTTAGGGTTACCTTTATTCTAAAGTACTATAATTATTTCTATATTTTTTTACTTTTAGGCTTTAACTATTTCTACTTATATTAAGGCTTATATTTAGGCTATAGTTATCTCCTTTATAACCTTATAACTATAATTAGTAATAATAGGGGTAGTAGTATTTTTTAAATTATTACTAATAGTACCTTAGGTGTCTTTATTATTATAGTTATTTTAACTAATAGAATCTTAATAGGTTAAAGCCTTCTTAGTATTTATTATACTAGTTACTTTATTATTTTATTTATTATAAGTATTATCCCTTTAGTAGGTTACTAAGGTTCTTTTAAGTACTATTATTACTCTACTAGTTAGTACGCCTAAAGTTAGGTAGAAGTAGAAACGTATTATAGGCTAGGTTTATATAGAGTAGTAAAGTTACTAACTATAGGTAAGAGTTAGTTAGTTATATTATTTCTACCTACTTCCTCCCCTTTAGGTAAGTAGTAGCTCCCTCTTTTCTATCTCCTAATTATCCCTTATTTAATTAATATATTCTAAGCCTATTAGTTAGGATACTAGTAGTCCCCTAAGGCTTACTTAGTAAGCCTTATTTTAGATTTACGTCTTCTAACTTTATGTAATCCCCTTTAGCTAGTAGACTAACTATTTAGTCCTAATATAATCCCCTCCCCTCCTAAGCCTTATCCTAAGGCTTCTTATTATAAAGCTAGTAGTCTACTACTAGCCTTTAGCCTATTATCTAAGTAAGAGGTCTAAGGAACCTCTTACTTTAGCCTTATACTTAGATATAGCGTTATCCTCCTAGCTAACGCTATAATCTTTATACTTAACTATAATATTTATTATAGGCTAGGTAATCTCCCTATAATTACTTCTTATATCTACTAAAAGCTAATATAGTAAATAACTTTTTAGTAGTTTACTATACTCCTTTATATATAAAACTAATATATAATTATTACTTACTATAGACTAAGATATTATTATTACTATATAATAAGCTTTTTATTATAGTTTCCTTTAAATTTATTTTTAAATAGGGCTAGCTACTTACCTTTATTACTCCCTTATATACCTATTATACCCCTAGTACTTTCTTTATATTACCTTTTTTATTAGTCTACTAGGTTCTCTTCCTTATTAGTACTTTTACTTTTATTTTATTACTAGTACCTATTACTTCTTAATCTAAAGGGTTATCTAATAGCGTCTTTATTTAGCCTTTTATTATTCTAAGTAAGTAGGCCTTAACTTATATTATTTTTATAATAGTTATAATATTAGGTTTTATTATTAAGTAAGGGTATTAGTACTTCTTTATATACTTCCTACTAACGTTTCTATTATTAAATCTTTATATCTCTAGGGCTAAGAGTTAATATTATATCTTACCTATATAACTAATACTTAGCTAAAATAGCTAGTCTCTTCCCTTCTAACTTTTATTTTCCTTTTTTTTTTTTTTCTTTTTTTTCTTTTTATAATATCCTTACGTTATAGTTATTTTTTTATTTTTTTTATTATACTATTATTACTACTAGTAGTAGTAGTACTTTTACTAATACTACTAGCTTCTTTATTACTACTATATCTACTACTACTATACTATTTACTACTACTATACTACTACTACTACTACCTATAGGACCTATAGGGTCTTCTAGTAGCTTACTACTACCCCCTTTTACTACTACTAATAATAATAACTATAATAGCACTATTATATACGCTATTCCTTATTACTACTACCTTTAGTAGATAGTTATTTAATACCTAAATCTTCTAAACGCTATTAAAAAACTTCCCTACTATATTAAGACTACTTATAAGTTTTTTACTCTTTTAGTACCCCTTTAAACCCCTTTTTATCTCTAACTATTATAGCTACTAGTAATAAGTATACCTATTACGCTATTATATATAGTAAAGAGTATATTTCTATAAGTTTCCCCCCTTACGTTAGCTACTCCTATAGCTACTAAGCTTTAACTAACCTACTATAGGCTACTTACGCTACCTCTACTACTACTTTTACCTTTAAAAATATTTTTAAGGACTTACGTAATAAAACTAACCTTTATACTACCTTTTACCTTAAGGCTATAAGTATACTAATACCTTTTTACTACTCCTCTACCTCTTATTAACCTTATTTATTATAAGATAAAATTAAGAAGGCTTAGACCTTAGGTAAAAAGGCTTTTTAGAAAAAAGCTGATACTACTAAAGCCCCTAAGGCTAAGCGTAAGGCTAAAGTAGAAAAAGAGGAGTAGCTTTTCTACTAGCATAAGGTCTTTACTCTTAAGGGTACTACTACTACTACTAAGCGTTAGGCTAAAGTAGCTAAGTCTTTAGCTAAGACTACTAAGGTTACTACTATAGCTATTAAGGCTTATACTACTACCCTTTAGGAGTAGACTTAGGCTGTTTAAGCCTATAGCGCCTTCTTTATAAAGTAGTCTACTTCTTATACTTATATAGTATATAATCTTTTACTTCCCTCTTAGTACCCCTTTACGCCTTAACACCTCTTAATAGTATATAAACGATTTTAACTTTAAGGCTAAAAAAGATAAAGTTTTTAATTAGGTAGAGTTAGAGGTAGAGGAGTTAGAGGAGGAGTTAGGTGATTCTAACGCTTAGCTTTTTCCTCCCCCTACTACTTTACTAGTGCTCCCCTAAAGTATACTTTAGGTTTTATTATTTATTATTTTCTTTTTACTTACCTTCTTAGGCTTAAAATACTTAGCTTTAGGCTAACTATGCTTTTTAGCTTTTATACTAAAATATAAGAGAAGTAGCCTTTATACTATATAACTATCTACTACTTATTCCCTTACTAGTACTCCTTTAGTAATACTTCCCTTATATTTCTACTATTAATTTAAATTACTACTTTTACCTTACTATATCTCCCCTTCTACTTTACTAGTAACCTTTTAGTAAAGTACCTCCTTATATTTATCTTTTAAATTTTAATATAAGTTCTTTTATAGTTTTTATAAGTTTTCTTTTTTACTATATCCTTTCTACTTAATTAGATACTAGTAATTCCTTAGTAGCTTTTAGTAGCTTATTACTACCTTTACTTTATAAATATTTTCTTTTTTTTCTTTAATTAGTATCTTTTTACTTTCTTCCTTAGTGCTATAAAACTTTTTTAGTTATAATAGTAAGAATATATTATATATCTAGTACTTAGATTATAAATCTAATTTATATATAGCACCCCTATTAACTACCTATATAATCCTAAAGGGTTTTAAGTACTTATCTAAAAGCTTTTATAATAGTTATTTTTAGTAAATATTATAGGTTACTAAGAGGACTTTTTCTCTTACCTTAAACTTAATTTTAGTTCTCTTTTTATTATACTATTTTATATAGGTGTTATTTAACTAGCTTAGTAGCTACTATACCTCTTCTTTTTACTATTATAACTAACTAACCTTCTCTCTAGCTATAAGGATAACTATCTACTTAGGTTTATTACTTTAAATATTATAGGGACCTTTTAGCTAGTATTCTATTAAGGCCTCTACTAGTAGTATACTAGTAGTACTATAGTAGGCACTATTATAAATAAACTATACTATTAGAAGCTAGTCTACTTAGTTATCCTACTTAATATTATAGTAGGCTTATAGGAAGTATTTTATATTTTAATTTTACTATTTTATTTATCTATTAGTTTATAGGTAATACGCTATACTTAGTTTCCTCTTAATAGCTAACTAGTAGTATACCTCTACTTAGAAGTAGCTTATAAATAGTAATCCCTAATCTAAAACAATTAACTTTAGTACCTTATATAATATTATAACGCTATTAACTAGAATTATTACTAGTATATCTACTATTATTACCTTATAGGTAGGGATATATAGGGTATACTTTATTAGTTAGTTAACTACTACTAAGATACTATTAAAATTATTCCTCTTCTTCCCTTCTAACTTTAGGAGCTTTATAATAAAGTTAAGTAAGATACTTTACTATAGTTAGGTAGGTATTAGTAGGCTTCTAAAGGCCTTATAGGGTGTATAGTGTTAGGGCTTAGTCTATTAATAAATAATATATATCTTAATATACTCTTTAACGTTTTTCTTTATTACTTTCTAAAAGAATAATTTAGCTAGCTACTTTATTATATAGCTATACCTTAGGTAACTACTAGTTAGTTTATTATAAAACGCTATTAGTATTTCTATTTATAGCTTACTATTTTCTAAGACTACTACTTATCTAATATATCTAACTATTTCTTCTTTATTTTTACTTTAGCCTACTTACTACTACTATACTAATCCCTATAAGTCTAGGTTTTCTTTTTATTCTACTATTACTTCCTCCTTTAGCTTAGGTACTAGATCTTTAGGTAGGAGTAGTTAACCTAGGTTTATTAGTACCCTCTTAGTAGCCTATATATACTTTATCCTTACTACCTTAGGTATAAAACGTTTTAAGAAGTCTTTTAGAAATACGCTTCTCTTATAATTAACCTCTTTATTAGAAGGCTAGTAGTCTAGGCGCTAGGATAATCTATCTACTAGGTTTAATTTCCTAAAGTAGTATTTAATCTTAAAGTTAAATATTATAAGATTCTATAATATTTAGCCTTAGCGTCTACTTAACTAGGGTTTATTAGTAAGGTAGTAGTGTTTTAGGTAATTAGTTAGGAAGACTATCTAATACTAGTTATATAAAAGGAAGTAGTACTACTACTATATAGCTTTATAAATAGCTAGTAGCTTTACTTTTAGTATACTATATTAAAGCTTAGCCCCTTTTAGTTTTTATAATATATATACTATAAGGTACTATTAATAATTATAAAGCTAGTATAAAACTACTTTAATTATAAAAGTAGAAGCGTTTATTTTAACTTAAATAGGTAGCTTTAGGTTAAAATAGCGTAGTACTAAAGCTATAGTAAAGAGGTCTTTAAGTCTTTAAAATGCCTTTAGTACTCCCTTAGTAATCTCTAGGGGATACCTCCTTTTTATAGTTAGTAGATTAGTTAATAGGGTATATACCTTTATATAATTATAAATAAACTAATAATAAAACCTAGTAAACCCTAAGAAAACCTATATATTTTAGATACTAGTAGGTATTAGCTACTCTATAATAGCTTATATATAGTCTTACTTTATAGTAATACTATTTTTTACTACTATAAATTCTAAAAACTTAATAGACTACTTATAGAACTTATACTTCTTAAGGTTAGCTACTAACCTAGTAGTATCTAGGCTACTAAGCACCTACTTTACTATAGCTATATATAATTCCTAGTCTTTTAAAAAGATTAAGATATTATTTAAATAAATAATATAGATAATATCTACTAACCTTACTAAGGCCTTATTAATATAGGCTTAAAAGGTAGCTAGTATGTTAACTAGTTTAAAAGGTATAACCTTATATTTATAATAGCTATAATATATATAAAAAGCTATTTTCTACTTATCTCCTTTATAAATACCTACCTAATAGTACTTATCTTTTAAATCTAGCTTAATATACTATTTTACTTTAGATAGATAGTTAAGGATTTTAGTAATTAGTAGTAGTAGCGTCTAATTCTTAATAGTAATATAGTTAAGCCCCTAGTAGTTAATATAAAGCTTTAGCTTACCTTTTTTCTTAGGTATAAATAGGATTAGTATACCTACTAGGCTTTTTATTAGGACTAGATAGTTAGCCTACTAGCTAAGGGGGTAACGTAAGGTTAGAAGACGTAAGCCTAAGATAAGGCTTACTAGGTAAGCCCTAAGGGGCTACTAGCGCCCTAACGGATAGGCTTAAAATATATTAATTAAATAAGGGATAATTATAAGATAGAAAAGAGGGAGCTACTACCTACCTAAAGGGGAGGGGGTAAGTAGAAATAATATAACTAACTAACCCCTACCTACTATTAGTAACTTTACTACTCTATATAAACCTAGCCTATAATACGTTTCTACCTCTACCTAACCTTAGGCGTACTAACTAGTAAAGTAATAATAGTATTTAGAAGAACCCTAGTAACCTACTAGGGGGATAGTACCTATGATAAATAGAATAATAAAGGAACTAATATAATAAGCACTAAGAAGGCTTTAACCTATTAGGATCCTACTAGTTAGAATAACTATAACAGTAGGGATACCTAAGGCGCTACTAGTTACTACCTAAAGGACACTACTACCCCTATTATTACTAACTATAGCTATAAAGTTATGAAAGAAATAACTACAGCCTAAGTATAAGCCTTAATATAAGTAGAGATAGTTAAAGCTTAAAAGTAAAAAAATATAGAAATAATTATAGTACTTTAGAATAGAAGTAACCCTAACGTACTACTTAATAGGGGGGTATTAGCTAATTAGTAGGTAGCCCTTAAGTGATACTAACCGGATAATTAGGGAAAGTAATTAGCACCCCTTTAATATAAGGGAGGGAGCTAGGCTAAACTAGTAGACTTTTAGTTTAAGCTTATAAGCTAATTTACCTTAAGTAGTATAAAAAACGATAGTAATAAAGTGCTTTATATAGGAGTATATCTAGAGGGACTAATAGGCTACTAATAGGTAACGTATATAGATATATACTTTAGAAATAACTAAATAAAGGTTATATAGCCTATTATAAAGAAGTAGCTATATAATAGCGTAGCTAATAAGAATATATAGGTATATAATATAGTTTTAAAGCTAGAAGATAAACGTTAGAAACCTAGGTAATTATACTAGGCTTTTATTAACTAGTATAAAGCGCTAGAGGTAGAGTGCCTAAACTAACTACTAGAGAGGCTATAAGTAATTAACGTTATTAACTATATCCTCCCTAACCTATAAGATAAGGTTATAGCTTATAGGCTACTAAACACCTAAGAGGCGTTAGATAATATCGCTAAGTAAGTAGAGATAATAGGAAGAATCTAACAGAAGGCTTTTATAAATACTAACTACTAGGGTAGTATACTAAGGGGGCCTAGCTAGTAGCTATTATAAGAACTACCTTACGTAACTATAGAGGTTAAGAGTAAGCTACTAAATACTTTTACACCCCTAACTAATAAACTAGATAAACTAAGCTAAATAAAATAAAAAAGCAGTATATAACTAACTAAAGGGGGACTAGCGTATAACTAAGCGTCTATTATATACTATAATTATAAAAACAAAAGCTACTACTCTAACTAGTACTAAAAGCCTAACTATTACTACTATAGATAACTTAGGTATTTAGGTAAGAGATATACTAAGATAAGAGAAGCTATAGGGGTAAATATAATTAATATACTATAGGAATAGGCTTTAGGCTACTAAAGATTTAAGGTAACCCTATAGGTAAGGATTAGGGGGGTATAGAAAAAGGGGAAAGTATTAATTAATATAGGTATAGATTATAATATAGTTAATTAGAGAGTAGTGTTATAAATAGGTTATCTACTATAAGTTAGTAATAAACTAGCGCTATAAGGCCTATAGGGATTAAAAGCTCCTAATTATAGTTAAGAAGTCTTAACTATATAAATAATAGATAACTTTAGTATTAAGAAGATAGAAGTATACCTATTTTAAGTATCTACTTTAGATAAGGATTATATTATAATCCTAAGTATCCCTTAGAAAAGAGTAGTGTCTCCTAACCTAAGCTAGGAGACACTCAACTAAACATATTAGCTAAGAGGTAAAAACGTAGAATAAGTAGTAGGTAAGAAGGCTATTAAGAAGGTATTAAAAGACGCTAAAGTAACCTTTATAGTAAGAATAAAGGTTTAGTATATATACACTACTATTAAGCTAAGGGAGAAGCTAAGTCTACCTCCTAAGTATATAGAATAAGCCTATATCTTTAAAGTAATAAAATACTAAAGGGGTACTAAAGATAAAGTATATACTATTAACTTAGAACTAAAAGTAAAACCCCTATAAGGCTTTATCTACCCTTTAGTAAAGCTAAAGCTTACTAAGCTTAGGGAATATCTAAAGAAGGCTTTAGTAAAAGGTTAGATTTAGTAATCTAAAAGCCTAGTAGGCATACTAATCCTATTTATACCTAAGAAAGGAGGTAAGCTAAAGCTTTACGTTAACTACTAAAAGCTTAACTACGTTACTATTAAGAATTAGATACTACTACTACTAATTACTAAGATCCTTAACTATCTATTTAAAGTAAAATAGTATACTAAGCTAGATTTAAAGGATAAGTACTATTAGGTAGGTATCTATAAGAAAGATAAGTAGAAAATAGCCTTCTATATACGTTATAGCTATTATAAATATAAGGTTATACCTTTTAGACTAATTAATACGCTAGCTACCTTTTAGGCTTATATTAATAACGCTTTAGTAGGGTTAGTAGATATTATCTATATTATCTATTTAGATAATATCTTAATCTTCTTAAAAGACTAAGAATTATATATAGCTATAGTAAAGTAGGTACTTAGTAAGCTAAATACTACTAGGTTAGTAGCTAACCTTAAGAAGTATAAGTTTTATAAGTAGTCTATTAGGTTCTTAGGATTTATAGTAGTAGAAGATAGTATTACTATAAAGTAATAAGAAAGCGCTAGGCCTACTAGCTAAGAAGGCTAAAGGAAAAGTATAAAAACTACACCTACCTCTAATAAACTCTAATTATAGTAAGATGTATACTAATTAATAGGTCTTTTAATTCTTAGACTTAATCTAAAGAGAAAATCTAAAAAGATAAAGTATTAATAGAGAAAGTATAAAAATACTAATATATATAAAAGTAATAAGCTTATAGTAATAACTATATATTAACTATATATATGTCTACTATCTCTATAATAACTATAAGGCCTTTTTACTTATAGACTTTATTTTTACCTTACTATTTTAAGCCTTAATATAAAACTACTTTACCCTATTATAATTATCCCCCTTAAATTAGTTATAAGTCCTTATAAGACTAATTTAAGCTTCCTTACGTTAAAGGTATATTAATTAATAATAAAAGAAAAGAAAGAAAGAAACATTATAAAGTGTTTAGCGCTTATAATAACAGCTAAGTTACTATTATAAAGTAGAACCTTATAAATATATAACCTTATTTTATAATCTGTAGTAATTACTACTGCGTAACTCTTTACGTTAAGCCTTATACACCTTATCCTATTTAAAAGCTTAATAAAGTTAAAACTAGCCTTCCTAAGAGGGTAAATAGGTAAAGTTATAATAGGTAATATTACTAGAAGTGCTTTATTTAATCTACTTCTATTAGTTAATACGTTAATTAATATAATTTTTATAGGAGTAACTCTAGATATTTAGAACGTCTAGCTAAGGTAGGTATAAAGGATATAAGGGTATTTCTAAATCTATTAGGCTACTCTAATTATTATTATTATTATTCTTATTATTATCTTAGACGCCTAGCTTATTAACCTACCTAATAAGGGTATTGAGGTTAAATTTGTTAGGAAGATTAGATAGTAGATCTAAAAGAGGGGAATTATTAAAGCTTATAGTAGATTAAGTCTATAAATTACCTAGTATATTTAAAGCTATAGGTAGGGTTTTCTCCTTTAGTTATATATTAATAGGTAGAAGCGTAGGTATAGCTAAAGGTTAACGTAACTAAGAAAGAAGCGTTAGGAAAACAGGGTTTTTACTAAAGTTGTTATATAACTAGGTAACTTTATATAGAGGTAGGTTATTATAAAGGCTTTATGTATTATAAAACTCTACTATAATTATAGATACTATTTATAACGCTAGAGGGACTTTACTTTTAATCTTATAGTTTTTATCTTACTAATAAAGCTAGGTAAACTAAGTTAATAACACTTTAAGCTAGAAAAAGGTTTATACCTATTCTATAGTATAAAGACTATAAGTAAAGCTATTATTTTATTATTTAGTATTTACTATATAGGCGTTTAATATAGTAACTATAATAGTATCTATTAAAGCTCTTAAGTAGAAGTATTAGTTTTATAATACTTTGACTATATCTATAAATAATTTGTTACACTTAGACGTCTAAGTAAAGTTAGTAAAATATATATATCTAATAACTTAGTTAACTAGTAACACAGCCTAATAATTATTACTATAGTTAAGTAAGAAGATAAGGTAGTTAGAATTAGTAATAATGTTAATTTAATTATAGATAACGTCTATAGTATTAGTAGTAATAGGAAAACTAAGTATCTAACTAAAACTAAAAGGAAAAGCCTAAATAGATACTAAAGACCTATAAACGCTAAGCTTAATAAGGGTGTATACTTTATTACTATTAAGGTTTTCTCTATATATTAAAGTGCCTATAGTATTATATAGTCTAGTAGTATACTTAAGCTTAATAGGGTTAAGCTCTCCTATAGTTAGGTTATTAAAGCGCCTACTAGTACTATATTAAGTAATGTGATAGGGTGAAGTGGTCTTGCGTTAAGGCTTGAAACAGCAGGGTAAAAACAGAGCCTATAAGTAGAAGGGCCCTATAGTCGTTATAGAGATAGCAGACATAGACAGTTAATACACAGTTGTTACTGTAAGCTTATTACTTTTATATACATTAGCATTTTTATAATTTCTCTATTAATACTTTATCTTTTTAGATTTTCTCTTTAGATTAGGTCTAAGAATTAAAAGACCTATTAATTAGTATACGCTTTACTATAATTAGAGTTTGTTAGAGGTAGGTGTAGTTTTTACACTTTTCCTTTAGCCTTCTTAGCTAGTAGGCCTAGCGCTTTCTTAATAGTGCCTAGAGGCGGATTCTATCCTTTAAAATAGTAGAGATCTATCCTCTAGAGAGTAGTTTAACCTTTCTATACAGCTTATATAGATTAATAAACAACATAACACAAAACGTATTACCTCTACTATAGATATTAGGATAAAATTTAGTAACTATAAGTACTAATTTTACGTAACCTATAACTCCTAATAAAGCAGCATAAAGGCTACATACTGTTACACTATAAAGAATTAGGTCTGTAAATCCCTTTATTAGCTCTATATATCCTACTAAAGTATTTCTCTCTCTACTTAACTAGGTTGCGTATCGCCTACTAACTAACCTATCCAACGCATACAGTAAGCCTACCTATAATAATTCCTAAAGAAGAACCTAAGGAAGTTATTAGCACCTTTAAGCAGATACGCCGTAAGAACATCACCAGAAACCAAAGCATCTTAAGGTAGGAATACTAGAAACCCTAAAGACCTCCCTTAAAGAGTTAAGAACAGCTAGCCTAGATAAGTATTACTTATTCCTATATCCCTTTATCCCTTACATACATACATTTTGTTAAGAACTAAAGGAGACCTTCTAGTTAGGTAAGAGACTCTTAGATCTAAAACATACTAATATAAATAAGAAATAATAGTAGTCCTACTAAGCTAACGAGTATAGTAGAGGCACTAGTTAGGTTAAAACTAATAAATAATAATAAAAGTAAGGAAATAAGAAGAGATATTAATAAAGTAAAACAGACGTATAAAACAGCTACTAAAAGTAATAAGGAGTTATATAGCTGCTATACACTAAGGACTAAAGAACGTCCGCTTAACTTATTATATAAGAAAGATAGAGTTATTATTTAGTAATAAGCTGCAAACTAGTAGCTAATCACTATTAATAAGAAATAACAATTATACCACATTTCCTATACTATTTAAACCTTTCTTAAATATAATCTAAGATATCTAACCCCTTTTACGTTAACCCTAACTTAGAGGATGGCTCCTTAAAGGGTAAGAATATTACATCTAGTCCTTTTATAGGCATAAGCTTTAATACGATGTAGCAAAGAGCTCTTAACCTAAAGGAGGTTAATAATAGAGGTATATAAAGTCCTCTAAAGCAGAGTTCTTCTCCTAAGTCTACACCTATAACTACTAATAGTATAGATACCCTTATAAAGTATATAATAACTATCGCTAATTACCTCTAACTAGCTTAGTTAATTAACAAGCAACCAACTATTACGCCTATAACCCCTTACTCTACAGGAGCTCCTAAGTTTAAAGGTAATAACATATCTAACTTCTTAGATAAATATAATAATATAGTGTCTCTCTCTTAGAAAAGCGCAGCCAATAAGATTAAAGAAGTTCATATATACAGCACCCCTAACTTCACTAAGGCTGTAAAATCCCACACTACAGGATAAGTCTCTTAGTATACTACTAAAGCTTAATTAATAAAGGTCTTTAGATTAGCAGACCTAAAGACTTATTAAAACCCTAATAAAGAGTTATAAAACCTTATTAATAGTCCTTATATTAAAAATAACAATCCTAGTAGTATAACAACCCTTCTATTAATAATTTAAACACTACAATATAGAGCTAAGGCTTATAGTAACACTACGCTAGCTAATTTGGAACTTATACGTATTATCTTTTGCCGTTTTTTGTAGTAAGCTATACAGGCTGTTACTAAGACCTTTAGCTATAAAGTAACTAAGGTGCCTAAGAAGAGCTGGACGCGCGTTAAAGATACACTAGTTTAATAGTCTAAGAATCAGCTTACCCTCTAATAGTTAACTAGGTAAGTTAAATTAAAGCCTATTACGCTACTACTATAAGTTAATAAAACAAGCCTAGCTACTAAGACGTTAAACAGCTAAGCGAATACCGCTATTAGTTAAGCCATCACCTCCGCTATAGACGCGCTTAGAAATAACTTCTAAAACCTCTTAGTTAATAAAGCAGGAGTTTAGGTAAAGTTTTAGGTACTAGTTAATTAGATTACCTAGCCTAATAGCTTTATAACTCTTAACATTAGAAACCTTAACCCTATAATAAAAGGGTATTAATAATAAGGATATTCTTAAACCTATAGTAATAATAACTATAGTTATAAAGGAGGTTATTATTATAGAAAAGGAAATAGATATAGACGTAGAGGAGGTTATAGTAGCTACTAGAACTACTAAGGCGTATAACAACAATACTATAATCCCTTTTACACTAATAGTACCTATTAGTTTTATAAATCTATAGTATATATTGTTCCTAAATATAACAAGGCCTACCGCTATATTACCTATAATATTTACTATTATAACGCTCCCTACTAGTTTATTAGTAGCGTTAAAGATCCTAAAGTTATAGTTAAGGTCGGCATTATTAATAAAGGCTAGCAGAAGATATAGCCTAACAGTAAGACAATCTTCTATTATATCCTTACCCATAAGGAATCGTTTAAATTCATTATTAACACAACCTATATTATATATTGTAACTTTTAGCCTAAACTAGAAAGCAATATTAGGAGGCATAAGTCCTATACTACTACTAGATTACCATAAGATAGGTCTGCAAATTATGCTTTAGTTAAGGAGGTTACCTTTATAAAAGACTATTTAGATTCCTTCTACATTACTACTTCATAAGGGCATACTAAAGACATCTATACAGTAGAGCACACTAAGACCTCCAATCATTAACGTAAGCCCTATAGTACTCGCTCCTAACATAAAGTACGCCTAATTAACCTACTAAATATTTAGTAACCTTAACTAAATACTACTAATAGAGTAATAGAGGTAGAAAATAATAAAGACTAGTAAAAAGAAGTCCCTAATATAGTAATGACTTTAAAAATAGAGAAGCCTCTAGACTCTTATTCTCCTTTTAAAGGCTTTAGTACATAAGGAAGCTAAACCCTTACATAAGAAATTATATATAAGCAAACAAATAATAAGATTTTAATACCTAAAGATTTCCTTTAACAGGCTTAGCCTAAATATAATAACATAGTTTATTAGTAAGCTAAGGTAACTATAACAGACTATAAAGCCAGGCTTATAAAAGAAGCTTATAATGTTTTCGTTACAGTAGATAAACACCTTCTATAGCATTTTAATAAGGTAGGAAGCTAAAATAGCGCTATTTAAGGACATATAAAACAATAAAACTAAGCTAGGGGTTTCTTACCTAACCCTATAACGTTATAACCTATAATAACTAATACTTTAAAACATTTGTAGACCTAATCTACCGACTTTAGGGTTAATTTGATTAATATAGTCTTTAAAGAAATAAACGCTATTAACCCTAATTCAAAACAAGCTCTTACTACTACATCTTAACGTATTATAGTACACAACTTTGTAGTAACCTATTAGTAGCTTACTATTACACTACGTAACTCCTATAATATCCTAGTAAGGGGAATTCTTAACAGTAGTTTAGTAATTAATCTTATAAGTAAATCATTTATCTGCTAAATAGGCCTATAGGATAATATAGTTAAGACTAACCTAGGGATTAAAGGCATTACTAACTAGACTTACTACATTTAATTCTTAGGCGTAATTATAGACGACGTCTACCTAAAGGACAACTATATTAATAATGTTAGCTTTTTTGTTTTCCTAAAAGGCATATATAATAAGGACCTTATCCTTAGTACACCCTTTATCTTAAAAACTTGTATGTCTTTAGAGTATTCTTAAAACTAAATTATAAGGCTCTTTTAGTCTATAAATACTAAGATCTACATTCCCCTATTATTCTACACTAAAGGTTTAACTACTAGGTTCCTAGACTTTATCACTAACATAAATCATTTCCTTAGCGTTTAATAGTCTAGATTACTTCCTATAGAGGAAGGGAAATAGTGGCCTCTATTATAAATCCTAACATAACAGGTAGCCTAGTCTTTCTAAGAAGCATTTACACCGTTAAAGAAGAAGAAGAGCTTAATATAACCCTAAACAGTATAAAGATATAAAATAACATATTAATAATACAATTAAACTATATTAACACTATACTACTAATACCTAACGATATCACAAACCAGCTTAAGAATAATAAAGAGGTTATAGTAGTATTTAATAAGTATAAGGAAGTCTTTAATAACGTCCTAAAAGTAATAGTTAAAGCTATAATATAACTAAACCTATAACAAATCTATAAGATAATTTTAAAAGCTATAAAACATATAGAATCCTATAATAGTTATTCTCCTAACTCTTAATTTTGCATTTATAGACCTAACAAAAAGAAGAAATTAAAAAAGAAGTAGAAATAAAAAAGCAAGACTCCTTATAACAAAGGCCTTAAAATAGTCTCCTATATTAACCATCTCTTTTAGTAACAAGACTTACTAACTACACCCCTTTCATTCTCACTTAATTTGCAGGCTAAGCCTAATAATAACCAACTAACAAAAGAAGTCTATATAATATATAAAACTAAAAACAAAAAGATTATTCTAGTAGATAACGCACTATTAGATAAATTAATACCTAAAGGAGACCTAGAGTAAAAGCTAAAGGCCTAGGAGAAAGTAAAAAAGAGCTTACAACCTAATCTTAATAGTCTATTTATAAACCTAATTACACTAAAGTTTTTAAATATTAAAAAAGGGTCTTAATTAACAAAAGATCAACTAAAAGCCATTTTAGCTATAGTAAACTATCTACTACTATAGGAGAAGAAACTCTTAAGTGCTATTTTAATAGCGTATAAGAAGGCATTAGCCTAGGAATTCTCCTATTATAGTTAAGTACATTCCTCTATTACCCCTCCGTAAATCATTAAAACCATTCCTTATAAAGCTTAGTAATCAAAAAGTATTCCTATCCCGCAAGCTTTAGAGGAGGAGGTTATCAAGATTTTAAAGGATTAACTTAAACGCAGTACACTTAAGTAAAGTTATACTACTTATTGTAACCCTTTCTTTCTAGTTAGGAAAAAGGATAGTAAGATACACCTCATTAATTTAGCAACAAAGGTTAATAAGGTGACGCTATAAAATACTATATTACTGCTAACAGCAGATAACTTTACTAAGGATTTTGTAATGTGTAAACTACTGTTACTAATTGATATTTTCTCTAGATATAACTAAGTCCCTCTACCTATAATAAGTAGGGACATAACGACTTTTGCTACCCCTTTTAGCTTTCTTTAATACTATACTTTACCTTAAGAAGCTATAAACTTAGTCACTTAATTTATACGCATTATAATTTAGATCCTCTATAACCTTATCCTAATATATTACAAAGCTTTCCTTAACGACATTACAATTTAAGGACCTACTTCTACATATAATAATATAGAGCTTTTAACTTATCCTAGCATTTGCAGATTCATTTTCAAGCATTTAATTAATATTAATAAGGTCTTAGTAAACCTAAAGCTTATAGGTTACACAGTCGCAGTAGTCAAGTCTAAATAAGCCTAAACTGTAGTAACAATCGTTAGCTATGTTTATAGAACTTCTAGACGTTACCCTAACTAAAAGAAGATAATTAAGATCTATAAATAGCTTACTTATAAAGATATCACTAATCTTAGGTCCTTCCTAGGTATTGCGTCCTTCTATTAAATATAAGTTAAGGACTTTTCAATAATTATACACCCCCTTACAATATTGTTATAAAAGAATACCTATTTCGTATAGGAGTTAAAACAGCAAGCCGCAATAGACATTCTTAAATCCAAGCTAACTACAGCTCCTATACTTATCTTAATTAACTATAGTCCTAAAGGTAGCACTATTTACCTTGTAGTAGATATAAGTAGTAGAGGATAGAGAGAAGTACTAGGTTAATTCGTTAGCAATAAGCAAGCAGTCGTAAGGTTTAAGAGTAAGATATAGGCTAGTACAGAGCTTAACTATAACGCTAGGAAAAAGGAACTTTGTGGAGTCCTAAAGGCCCTAAAACGCTACCGCAACCACCTATACAGCCAACACTTTGTCTTAGAGACTAATACCTAAACACTAGTAGCGTAACTTAACAGCGCTGCTACTAACCTTCCTAATACCCTAGTTATTTAATAGATCACTTAGATCTGCATGTTTAACTTTAAAGTCTGCTATATTAGGGGATCTTAAAACACCGTAGCAGATAGATTGTTATAAAAACCGTAAAAACCCTTAGATACTTTAGATAAAGAAGTAGAAAGAGAAATTAATAACTAGATTAATTTATAGATCTTCTTTACTAATATAGAGACTAGATCTTTTTTTAAGGAAGCACAGTTGTATAGCAATAGCAAAAGAATAGAGGAGGTTTATATAAATAATAATAACTCCCTTAATTACCTCCTAATAATACCCTCTACTATTTTAGACAATTTATAAACCTATTTAACAAAGTCTAAGCAGATTACGTACTACTTATTAACATAATAATAACCGCTAGGAGTTTGTGCTGCCTAGTACTAACGATTTAAGGGTAAAGCTCTAAACTACATTCTATAAGACTACTTACTCTTCACGCAGCCAACAGCAACAAAACTAACACCGTAACAAGTAGTTAATAACTATAAACGATGCTGTTACCTTATTATAAATACCTATACTAAAAGCAGCTATTATAGTAGAGAAGCTGTAGTAAAGAGGCTTATAGACTATTATATCTAGGATAGTATACATACTAAAGTAGTAGAGGCAGTTAAATCCTGCCCTAACTATTAACTGTAATAAGGACGGCAGGTTAATAATAAGAGAACTTACACTACCCCTAAAGGTCTGCCATTTACATAAGTATCCCTAGACATATAACGCGTTAACAAATACTACTTAGTTAAGTTAAGAGACCTAATAACAGGTTAGCTAGAAGCCTAGTAGCTAAGGAAAGCTAATTTAAAAGGTGTTACTAAATTTATATAGGAAGAGATCGTCTGCTATTATAGTCTGTATAGGGAATTAATTGTTAATAGAGGACCTAAAAATAAGGAGCATATAATCTAATTTAATAAAAAGTATAGTATAAGGAGGAGAGTTATATTAGCCTATAACCCTAGAGCTAATAAAGCTATAGAAACAGGATATTAACCTATTGCCTATACGCTTTTAACTTTTATTAAAGGTATATAACTTAATCCCTAGCTGTATCTCTCTGCTACCCTATTTGTAAATTAAACTAGTGTTTATTTCCCTACTAGCTTTAGCCCTTTCTACTTAATACATAGATATAAAGCTGTTACTCTAATTAAGACCCTTACACCTACGTGGCGGGTCCTAGACTAGGCTTTAGTTATAATAAGAGAGGAGGAGGTCTAAATAAGACTACAAGCCTTTCTTTAGCTTAATAAGGATCGTAATAGAGCCTAGAAAGCTATAGTAACATAATATCAAAAGGCTGCAGAATATTATAACAAGAAATATGCCTACACCTAGCAAGAAGAGTAACTTAAAGTAGGAGATTTAGTCTTAGTGTTTAACGTTAAAGGGTTAATTAATAAGTCTACAATTACAAAGCTTAACTACTAATAGTAGGGACCGTTTAAGATCTTATCTTAGGCCTTTAACACACCGTTATACCGTTTAGTAACATTATCTAAAGACAAAGTTATTAGGAAAACATTTAGCAGCAACTAACTATAAAAATTTATTAAAGCACCTAATAGGTATTAAGAACCTATTAATCTAGAGATTCTTAGATCTAATCTAAAACAAAACATTACAAAAGTCTTCCCTACGTTTAGATAAGAATAACTTAAAAAAGACAATATTAAAGATAAAGAGGTAGAGGAACCCTTATTACCTAGGGAAAAGAATAAAGACGAGTCCTTTCAAGCCATCATTACAAGGTCTAGACAGCATTTAGCAGACCTTAAAGTAGTATATAAAAGGGTAAAACAATAGACTTTAGAAGTAGTAATACCTAGCATAAGTGTAAAGAAAAGTAAAAACTATATAGAGATAAAAAAACCAAAAGATATGTAATTTCTTTTGTTAAAGACTATTTATCTATAAGACCCTTTCCTTTAACTTATTCTCAGACCTATCCTTACGTTATTTTTATAATTTCCTTTATTATTTACTTTAAAAGTAAAGAAAGCTTAATTCTAAAGTTTTATTTCCCTATTTTATATCTTTTTAACTAGTTAAAGTCCTAAAGAGGACACAACCTACTTAGTAGTAAAGCGTATTAGCTATTAAAAAGCAAATAAGTAATAAGCGTAGTAAAACGATGCGTTAGGCTTAAACTCTGCAGCCTAGGCTGGGTGCTTCTATTTAAGGAACTATTAGAAGTTGAATTAGTTAATAGCGCTTACGCCTATAGTTATTAGGATTCTAAAGTTAGGGATAGGGAGCCTATTAAACTTACTGCTCTTTCTCTTCTTTCCCTTTATCTTAATACTGTAACTATAACGCTAGCGAATACTCTCGTTATTATAGGAGTAGGAGCTTTAGGTCTTATAGTAAAAGCAATTAGCGTAAGGAGTTCCCAAGAGGGACACACACTTAAAATATAGCTTATAAACCTAAGCACTAGTCTCTTTATTCCTAGTTACATACACACGCTCTTTACAACAGCTACAAAGTACAGCATTACAACCTCTATAGGCCTAAATAAAGAAACTATATATAGCAGTAACGCGTTTAAACACCTTAGCTATCTATATACCCTAAATAGTAGCTATAAAGCAATAAATAAAAACTTATTAATAAAGGTCACCTTAACCTTTAGTTCTTAAATACATATAACTATAGTCTCTTAGGCTAAGGCATTTAAGCTAGAAGTTTAATTACATAACGCTAGGCGATTCGTCTAGCTACATCTAAGGAATAAACGCAACCTCAAAATACTTATTTTAAGGGATATTAGGAAGCATCTAGACTAGCAAAGCAGCAGGCTATAAGTAAAGTTAACAACAGTTAGAGGAGGAAAAAAAAGAGACTACACAGACATACCTAAAGTTAATTATTTGTAAGAAACACATATAGAGGTAAGTTATTCACCTTCTTTAAAGGTATAGGTTTAGTATTAGCCCTAAGTAGCTAGAGGATTTACTTAGCAGGTAGGTTATAGAAACGAGGTTAATTAGTATTTTTAACACTATTAATTAAGAAGCTATAATTAGCTATAGTTACAGGTAGTAATTCTTAGATCTATACTATTAATAAAGAGAGCTTTAGGTAAGAAGAGGTTTTTCCTTCTTTATTTATAGAAAGAGAATCTTTATAAAACAGAGAAATAAGAAAAGTATTTAACTAAATAGGTTAAATAATAAAAAAAAAGAAAAAAGAAAAAGGGGGATATTGCTAGTAGGTTAGTAATATTAGTAGAAAAGTAAAGGTAAATTTATTACATAAGAGGAAGTAAAAAGAAGTAGGTGGATTTTTCCTTTATTAACTTACGTATTTACTAACTTTACCTTTTTTACCTTCTATATAACTATACCCTACACCTTTTTCTTTATAAGTTATTCCTATTTCTTTACCTTTAAAAAAGATAATTAAAGGTAGAGATTACGTTTCTCTATTCCTTTTTATTTCTTTCCTTAAGTTTTATATCTACTAGAAACATTATTAAGGAAGTGTTTCTTATAGACTTCACCTTTTCACTATCTAAACAAACTTAAGCCTAGTAGTAACACATTAAGTTTATTATAACTTATAAAATTAATTAAATCTATAAATATTATTACAAACAAAGTTAACATAAAAATAACTACTAGAGACAATAGTAAAGTTTGTATTGCATAATAACACGCTTAGTAAAGCAAAGATAGAGAAGCTTTATAAAAAAGGCTCTCTATTTATAATAGAAGTAACTCTATTAATCCTATTACTAAAGACAGTTACTATAAGTAAGTTTTATTAAGAATAAGCTAGCTGTATTAATATTACTAACACTTTAGTCTAAAATCCTCTGTAGCCTCTATAAGCTAATCTAAAGACACTCTTACCTACTAATACTAGCCTTTAGATAGGTATAGACGATATCTTAACTTAGGAGGACCTTATTAGAAACTAGCTACCTATAGTAAATATATATAGTAAATAGATGCCTCCTTTATACCGATAACAACTTATAGCCGGCCTATATAACCTTATTAGCACCCTTAAAGCCGAAATTTCACCTAAACTTAATAACGTTTACGTAGGACTTATATACTTAGTCTAAAGCCTACGTAAGGCTAAAGCCATTACTACTTAGCCTATTATTAAGAGTAAAGCCTTCTATACTAGTAAGTTAGAACTATAAAACATATAGCCTCTACTAATAAACAATCCTAACCTTTTAATTTTCTATATAAGTATAACTATTTAAAACAAACATATTTACTTAGGTCTAATAGTTAACTAGAGAAGCAGCTAGTTATACTTTTATAATAATTAATAGAAGAAGGAAGAAGCTAAAGACTAGATAAGGGTTCTTCTAAGAGGTACTAAAAAGGCGTATAAAGACATCTTAATAACAGCACACAAAGTTATAGGCTAATAAGTAACTTTAGTTAACCTAGGTAACGCTAATATTCCTCTCTAGGTATTAGGGCTTAAGTTTCTTAATTAGGTGTAAGGCTTCCTCTATATAGGCCTATTATACCTAATTACTACCTCTATTACTAAAGCTAAAGAGAATTAGCTTAACTATATAAGCGCTAACTTTACAAATAATAACATTCCTAAGGAAGAATAAATCTTAATCACGCTATTTAGGAATAACAGACCTAACTAGAAGAAAGAATAGTAAGAGGCTATAAAGGCGTTAGATTTCCTAAAGGTATTTAAAATTATAACCTAGATACCCTCTAGACTTTTCAGCCTAGGTAATAACACTAGTTCCCTAATAGACTAACACGCTCTCTCTCTATAAGATAGATCTAAGAATAACAATAGTATTACAGAACTAACTGCTTAAGTTCCTTAGTCTACTTAAGATATAACTCCTTCTTTACTACTATAGGTATTACTACCTAGATCGCCTTTTCTACCTCCTACGCTAGCACCTCTTAGTCGTTTAGTAATTTAGCTACTAAATAGAGTAAAGAAGAACTACTATAGTAAAACAATTTAAAACCCGGCCGTATAAGACCCTATCGTTTATACTATAAAAAACAAGCTTCGCTAGGGTACTTATTGTTTTAACCTATATAAGAAACCTAAGGGTAAGAAGGCTAAAAAGAATAAAAACGTTACCTTTAGAAAAAAGGTAACTAAGTCTCCCTACCTTACGCTATTTAATTATTAGGTCTGCTAATTCTAACTAGCAGACACTTTTAATAGTTATAACGTATTATAGCTGCAAAGAAATCTATTACCTAGTGACCCCCACCTAGTCCTAGCAGCTAAGTAGTATACCTCTCTAGGTAAATTATATATAGGTTTATTACGTAAGCATCTTATTGCTTAATATAGTGCTAGTAGGCGCTTTAACAACCTAACTATAGGAGAGCTTAACCCTATTAAGCTTAAGTATACTGCTAGACTATATAATACTATAGGCACTTTAATATATAGAGAGAACCTTAATAGTAACAAAGTGTGCGCCTTTATTAAGCTTGGCGTTTGTAGGTCCTTAGTATCTATTTAAGCTCCTCCTCTTAGTTCTGGTTAGGTACTTAGTTTTCCTATTACTTCTAATACTATAGACGTTATCTATAATTAAATCGACATTATTACTAATTCTAACTACCTTATCTTCTTACTTAACTATAGTAATGATTATTAGGCTGTATTACTAGTTAACTAAGTTATTAGACGTGTTTATTTTACTAACTCTACTTAGACGTCTAAGTGTAACAGATTATTTATAGATATAGTTAAAGTATTATAAAACTAGTACTACTACTTAGGAGCTTTAATAGATACTATTATAGTTACTATATTAAACGCCTATATAGTAAACACTAAATAATAAGACGATGGCTTTACTTATAGTCTTTACGCTATAGAATAAGTACAAACCTTTTTCTAGCTTAGAGTGTTATTAACTAAGTTCACCTAGCTCTATTAGTAGGATAAAAACTATAAGATTAAAAGTAAAGTCCCTCTAGCGTTACAAATAGTATCTATAATTATAGTAGAGTTTTATAATACGCAAAGCCTTTATAACAACCTGCCTCTACGTAAAGTCACCTAGGTATATAATAACTTTAGTAAAAACCCTATTTTCCTAGCGCCTCTTCCTTAGTTACGTTAACCTTTAGCTATACCTACGCTTCTGCCTATTAATACGTAACTAAAGGAGAAGACCCCACCTATAGCTCCAAATACGCTAGGTAATTTATAGACCTAATCTACTATAAGCTTTAATAATTCCCCTCTTTTAGATCTACCGTCCAATCTTCCTAACAAATTCAACCTAAATACCCTTATTAGGTAGGTTAGCAAGCTAGGCGTCTAGGATAACAATAAGAATAATAATAATAATAATTAGGGTAGCCTAATAGATCTAGGAATACCCTTACGTCCTTTATACCTACCTTAGCTAGACGTTCTAAATATCTAGAGTTACTCCTACAAAGATTATATTAATTAACGCGTTAACTAATAGAAGTAGATTAAACAAAGCACTTCTAGTAATATCGCCTATTATAACTTTACCTATCTACCCTCTTAGGAAGGCTAGTTTTAACTTTATTAAGCTCTTAAATAGGATAAGGTACACAAGGCTTAACGTAAAGAGTTATGTAGCAGTAATTACTACAGATTATAGAATAAGGTTACATATCTGTAAAGTCCTGCTTTATAATAGCAACTTAGCTGTTATCGTAAGCGCTAAACACTTTATAATATTTCTTTTTTTCTTTTCTTTTATTATTAATTAATATACCTTTAACACAAGGAAGCTTAAATTAGTCCTATAAGGACTTACAACTAATTTAAGAGGGACAATTATAATAAGGTAAAGTAGTCTTACGTTAAGGCTTAAAACAGCAGGGTAAAAACAGAGCCTATAAGTAGAAGGGCCCTACAGTCGTTACAGAGATAGCAGACATAGACAGTTAATACACAGTTATTACTATAAGCTTATTACTTTTATATATATTAGCATTTTTATAATTTCTCTATTAATACTTTATCTTTTTAGATTTTCTCTTTAGATTAGGTCTAAGAATCAAAAGACCTATTGATTAGTATACGCTTTACTACAATTAGAGTTTGTTAGAGGTAGGTGTAGTTTTCACACTTTTCCTTTAGCCTTCTTAGCTAGTAGGCCTAGCGCTTTCTTAGTAATAAGATACTTACGTAATAAACCTATATATAATTTACCTAGAGAGGTATACTACTTAGCTACTAAGACTAGGTAGAGGTTACTAGGTAATAGATTTCCTTATAGCTATAACACGTTATAACTATTAAAAGTGTCTACTAGTTAGAATTAGCAGACCTAATAATTAAATAGTATAAGGTAGGGAGACTTAGTTACCTCTTCTCTAAAGGTAACGTCTTTATTCTTTTTAGCCTTCTTACCTTTAGGTTTCTTATATAAGTTAAAATAATAAGTACCTTAGTAAAGCTTGTTTTTTATAGTATAAATAATAGGGTCTTATATAGCTAGGTTTTAAATTATTCTACTATAGTAGTTTTTCTTTACTCTATTTAATAGCTAAATTACTAAATAACTAAAAGGTGTTAGTATAAGAGGTAGAGAGGGTAATCTAAGTAGTAATACCTATAGTAGTAAAAAAGAAGTTATATCTTAAGTAGACTAAAAACCTTAAGTAGTTAGTTTTATAATACTATTATTATTCTTAGATTTATCTTATAGAGAGAAAGCGTCTTAGTCTATTAGGGAACTAGTGTTATTACTTAGGCTAAAAAGTCTAAAGGGTATCTAAGTTATAATTTTAGATACTTTTAGAAAATCTAACGCCTTTATAGCCTCTTACTATTCTTTCTTTTAGTTAGGTCTATTATTCCTAAATAGCGTAATTAAGATCTATCCTTCCTTAGGAATATTATTATTTATAAAGTTAGCGCTTATATAGTTAAGCTAATTCTCTTTAGCCTTAGTAATAGAGGTAGTAATTAGGTATAATAGGCCTATATAGAGGAAGCCTTATACCTAATTAAGAAACTTAAGCCTTAATACCTAGAGAGGAATATTAGCGTTACCTAGGTTAACTAGAGTTACTTATTAGCTTATAACTTTATACGCTATTACTAAAATATCTTTATACGCCTTTTTAGTACCTTATAGAAAAACCTTTATTTAGTCCTTAGCTTCTTCCTTCTTTTATTAATTATTATAAAAGTATAACTAGCTACTTCTCTAGTTAACTATTAGACCTAAGTAAATATGTTTATTCTAAATAGTTATGCTTATATAGAAGATTTAAAGGTTAGGATTATCTATTAGTAAAGGCTATATATTTTATAGTTCTAACTTACTAGTGTAAAAGGCTTTACTCCTAATAATAGGCTAAGTAGTAATAGCTTTAGCCTTACGTAGGCTTTAGACTAAGTATATAAGTCTTATGTAAACATTATTAAGTTTAGGCGAAATTTCAGCTTTAAGGGTGCTAATAAGGTTATATAGGCTAGCTATAAGTTATTAATAGTATAAAAGAGGTATCTATTTACTATATATATTTACTATAAGTAGCTAGTTTCTAATAAGGTCCTCTTAAGTTAAGATATCGTTTATACCTATCTAAAGGCTAATATTAGTAGGTAAGAGTATCTTTAGGTTAGCTTATAGAGGCTATAAAGGATTTTAAACTAAAGTGTTAGTAATATTAATACAGCTAGCTTATTCTTAATAAAACTTACTTATAGTAACTATCTTTAGTAATAGGATTAATAGAGTTACTTCTATTATAAATAGAGAGCCTTTCTTATAAAGCTTCTTTATCTTTACTTTACTAAGCGTATTATTATATAATATAAACTTTACTATTGTCTTTAGTAGTTATCTTTACGTTAACTATGTTTATAATAATATTTATAGATTTAATTAATTTTATAAGTTATAATAAACTTAATATGTTACTACTAGGCTTAAGTTTATTTAGATAGTAAAAAGGTGAAGTCTATAAGAAATACTTCCTTAATAATATTTCTAGTAGATATAAAACTTAAGGAAAGAAATAAAAAGGAATAAAGAAACGTAATCTCTACCTTTAATTATCCCTTTTAAAGGTAAAGAAATAGGGATAACTTATAAAGAAAAAGGTATAAGGTATAGTTATATAGAAGGTAAAAAAGGTAAAGTTAGTAAATACGTAAGTTAATAAAGGAAAAATCTACCTACTTCTCCTTACTTCCTCTTATATAATAAATTTACCTTTACTTTTCTACTAATATTACTAACCTACTAGTAATATCCCCCTTTTTTTTCTTTTTTTATTATTTAACCTATTTAGTTAAATACTGTTCTTATTTCTCTATTTTATAAAGATTCTCTTTCTATAAATAAAGAAGGAAAAACCTCCTCTTATCTAAAGCTCTCCTTATTAATAGTATAGATCTAAGAATCACTACTTATAACTATAGCTAATTATAGCTTCTTAATTAATAGTATTAAAAACACTAATTAACCTTATCCTTATAACCTACCTACTAAGTAAATCCTCTAGCTACTTAGGGCTAATACTAAACCTATACCTTTAAAAAAGGTAAATAACTTACCTCTATATATATCTCTTATAAATAATTAACTTTAGGTATATCTATGTAGTCTCTTTTTTTTCCTCCTCTAACTGTTATTAACTTTACTTATAGGCTGCTACTTTACTAGTCTAGATACTTCCTAACATCCCTTAAAATAAGTACTTTAAGGTTATATTTATTCCTTAGATATAGCTAGACGAATTACCTAGCGTTATGTAATTAAACTTCTAGCTTAAATGCCTTAGCCTAAAAGACTATAGTTATATATATTTAAAAACTAAAGGTTAAAGTAACCTTTATTAATAAGTCTTTATTTATTACTTTATAGCTACTATTTAGAGTATATAGATAGCTAAGGTATTTAAACGTATTACTACTATATATAGTTTCTTTATCTAGGCCTATAGAGGTTATAATACTATACCCTATAGCTATTATAAAAAGCATACGTATATAACTAAAAATAAAAAGACTAATACTTAGGTCTATAAGCTATATTTTAAGTATATATCCCTCTTAAGAACTCCTTACGGTAATTACTTTTACTATAAGACCTAAAGCTCCTACTTCTATAATAATAAAAGTATTTACTAGTGTTATAGTTATAGTATTAAGAAGAAGAGAAAAAAAAGAAAAAGCAGTAAGTTTAATAGGCTCTCTATCCCTAACTTTAGGATCCTAATAACTATAGGCGTAAGCGCTATTAACTAATTTAACTTCTAATAGTTCTTTAAATAGAAGCACCTAGCCTAAGCTATAAAGTTTAAGCCTAGCGTATCGTTTTACTACGCTTATTACCTATTTACTTTTTAATAGCTAATACGCTTTACTACTAAGTAGGTTATATCCTCCTTAGGACTTTAACTAGTTAAAAAGATATAAAATAGGGAAATAAAACTTTAGAATTAAGCTTTCTTTACTCTTAAAGTAAATAATAAAGGAAATTATAAAAATAACGTAAGGATAGGTCTAAGAATAAGTTAAAAGAAAAGGTCTTATAGATAAATAGTCTTTAATAAAAGAAATTATATATCTTTTAGTTCTTTTATCTTTATATAGTCTTTACTTTTCTCTATACTTATACTAGGTATTACTACTTCTAAAGTCTATTATTTTACCTTTTTATATACTACTTTAAGGTTTACTAAATACTATTTAGACCTTATAATAATAGCTTAAAAGGACTTATCCCTATTCTTTTCCCTAGGTAATAAGGGTTCCTCTACCTCTTTATCTTTAATATTATCTTCTTTAAGTTATTCCTATCTAAACGTAAAGAAGATTTTTATAATGTTTTATTCTAAATTAGATCTAAGAATCTCTAGATTAACAGGTTCTTAATACCTATTAGGTACCTTAATAAATTTTTATAGTTAGTTACTACTAAATGTTTTCCTCATAACTTTATCTCTAGATAATATTACTAAATAGTATAATAGTATATTAAAAGCCTAAAATAAGATCTTAAATAGTCTCTACTATTAGTAGTTAAGCTTTATAATTACAGACTTATTAATTAACCCTTTAACGTTAAATACTAAGACTAAGTCTCCTACTTTAAGTTACTCTTCTTACTAGGTGTAGGTATATCTCTTATTATAATATTCTATAGCCTTCTAATATTATGTTGCTATAGCTTTCTAGGCTTTATTATAATCCTTATTAAGCTAAAAAAAGGCTTATAGTCTTATTTAGACCTCTTCTTCTCTTATTATAACTAAAGCCTAGTCTAAGACCTACTATATAGGTGTAAGGGTCTTAATTAGAGTAATAGCTTTATATCTATATATTAAGTAGAAAGGGCTAAAGCTAGTAAGGAAATAAACACTAGTTTAATCTATAAATAGGGTAGTAGAAAGATATAATATTATTAAAAAAAGCTTTATAATATATTAGGATAAGGTTATAGAGGATTTAAATTATAATATATATAAATTAAGTAACTAAGTTTATAGCTTTCTAAAGTAAAGTATAGTATTAAAGAAGACTAAGAGAGGTAGTAAAAGTTATTATATCCCTACTTATTATAGCTAAAAAGACTTAGTTATACCTAGAGAAAATATTAATTAGTAATAATAGTTTATATATTATAGAATCCTTAGTAAAGTTATTTACTATTAGTAGTAATATAGTATCTTATAGTATTACCTTATTAACCTTTATTACTAAATTAATAAAGTATATCTTACTATCCTTTTTCCTAACTAAAAAGAAAGGGTTATAATAAGTAGTATAACTTTACTTAAGTATACTATATTTAAGTTAATCCTTTAAGATCTTAATAACCTCCTCCTCTAAAGCTTATAGGATAGAAATACTCTTTAATTACTAAGCCTTATAAGGAATAGTCTTAATAACTTATAGAGGGGTAATAAAGGAATATACTTAACTATAATAGGAGAATTCTTAGGCTAATACCTTCTTATATACTATTAAAATAGTACTTAAGAGTTTTTTCTTCTATAGTAGTAAATAGTCTACTATAGCTAGAATAGCTTTTAGTTAATCTTTTATTAATTAAGACCTCTTTTTAATATTTAAAAACTTTAGTGTAATTAGGTCTATAAATAGACTATTAAGATTAGGTTATAAGTTCTTTTTTACTTTCTCCTAAGCTTTTAGCTTTTACTTTAAGTTACTTTTAGGTATTAATCTATCTAATAGTATATTATCTACTAAAATAATCTTTTTATCTTTAGTTTTATATATTATATAGACTTCTTCTATTAGTTAGTTATTATTAGGCTTAGCTTATAAATTAAGTAAAGATAAAAGAGGTATAGTTAGTAAGTCTTATTACTAAAAGAGATAGTTAATATAGGAAACTATTTTAAGGCTTTTATTATAAGGAGTTTTACTTTTTTATTTCTATTTCTTTTTTAATTTCTTCTTCTTATTAGGTCTATAAATATAAAATTAAGAGTTAGAAGAATAACTATTATAAGATTCTATATATTTTATAGTTTTTAAAATTATCTTATAGATTTATTATAAGTTTAGTTATACTATAGCTTTAACTATTACTTCTAAAACGTTATTAAAGACTTCTTTATACTTATTAAATACTACTATAACCTCTTTATTATTCTAAAGCTAGTTTATAATATTATTAGGTACTAGTAGTATAGCGTTAATATAGTTTAATTATATTATTAATATATTATTTTATATCCTTATACTATTTAGGGTTATATTAAGCTTTTCTTTTTCTTTAACGGTGTTAATACTTCCTAAAAAGACTAGGCTACCTATTATATTAGGATTTATAATAGAGGCTACTATTTCCCCTCCTTTATAGAAAGTAATCTAGACTATTAAACGCTAAGGAAATAATTTATATTAGTAATAAAGTCTAGAAACCTAGTAGTTAAACCTTTAGTATAGAATAATAGGGGAATATAAATCTTAGTATTTATAGACTAAAAGAGCCTTATAATCTAGTTTTAAGAATACTCTAAAGACATATAAGTCTTTAAGATAAAGAGTATACTAAAGATAAGGTCCTTATTATATATACCTTCTAGGAAAATAAAAAAGCTAATATTATTAATATAGTTATCCCTTAGGTAGACGTCGTCTATAATTACGCCTAAGAATTAAATATAGTAAGTCTAGTTAGTAATGCCTTTAATCCTTAGGTTAGTCTTAACTATATTATCTTATAGGCCTATTTAGTAGATAAATAATTTACTTATAAGATTAATTACTAAACTACTATTAAGAATTCCTTTTACTAGGATATTATAGAAGTTACGTAGTGTAATAGTAAGCTACTAATAGGTTACTATAAAGTTATATACTATAATACGTTAAGATATAGTAGTAAAAGCTTATTCTAAATTAGGGTTAATAGCGTTTATTTCTTTAAAGACTATATTAATTAAATTAACCCTAAAGTTAGTAGATTAGGTCTATAAATATTTTAAAGTATTAGTTATTATAGGTTATAACGTTATAAGGTTAGGTAAGAAACCCTTAGCTTAGTTCTATCGTTTTATATATCCTTAAATAGTACTATCTTAGCTTCCTACCTTATTAAAATGCTATAGAAGGTGTTTATCTAGTATAATAAAAACATTATAAGCTTCTTTTATAAGCCTAGCTTTATAGTCTGTTATAGTCGCTTTAGCTTACTAATAAACTATATTATTATATTTAGGCTAAACCTATTAAAGGAACTCTTTAGGTATTAAAATCTTATTATTTATTTGCTTATATATAATCTCTTATATAAGGGTTTAGCTTCTTTATATACTAAAGCCTTTAAAAGGAGAATAAAAGTCTAGAGGCTTCTCTATTTTTAAAGTTATTACTATATTAGGGACTTCTTCTTACTAGTCTTTATTATCTTCTACCTCTATTACTCTATTAGTAGTATCTAGTTAAGGTTACTAAATGTTTAGTAAGTTAATTAGGCGTACTTTATATTAGAAGTAAGTACTATAAGGCTTACGTTAATAATTAGAGGTCTTAGTACGCTTTACTATATAGATGTCTTTAGTATGCCTTTCTAAAGTAGTAATATAGAAGGAATTTAAATAGTCTTTTATAAAGGTAACCTCCTTAACTAGAGTATAATTTATAGACCTATCCTATAGTAATCTAGTAGTAGTATAAGACTTATACCTCCTAATATTACTTTTTAGTTTAGGCTAAAAGTTATAATATATAATATAGGTTACGTTAATAATAAATTTAAATAATTCCTTATAGGTAAGGATATAATAGAAGATTATCTTACTATTAGGCTATATCTTCTACTAGCCTTTATTAATAATACTAACCTTAACTATAACTTTAGAATCTTTAACGCTACTAATAAACTAGTAGGAAGTATTATAATAGTAAATATTATAAGTAATATAGTAGTAGGCCTTATTATATCTAGAAATAATATATACTATAGATTTATAAAACTAATAGGTACTATTAGTATAAAAAGGATTATAGTATTATTATTATACGCCTTAGTAGTTCTAGTAGCTACTATAACCTCCTCTATATCTATACCTATTTCCTTTTTTATAATAATAACCTCTTTTATAACTATAGTTATTATTACTATAGGTCTAAGAATATCCTTATTATTAATACCCTTTTATCGTAGGGTTAAGGTTTCTAATATTAAGAGTTATAAAGCTATTAGGCTAGGTAATCTAATTAACTAGTGCCTAAAACTTCACCTAAACTCCTACTTTATTAACTAAGAGGTCTTAGAAGTTATTTATAAGCGCGTTTATAGTAGAGGTAATAGCTTAACTAATAGTAGTATTTACTTAGCTATTTAACGTCTTAGTAGCTAGGCTTATTTTATTAACTTATAGTAGTAGTGTAATAAGCTTTAATTTAACTTACCTAGTTAACTATTAGAGGGTAAGCTAATTCTTAGACTATTAAACTAGTGTATCTTTAATACATATCTAGCTCTTCTTAAGCACCTTAGTTACTTTATAGCTAAGGGTTTTAGTAATAGCCTGTATAGCTTACTATAAAAAATAGTAAAAGATAATATATATAAGTTCTAAATTAGCTAGTATAGTGTTACTATAAGCCTTAGCTCTATATTATAGCGTTTAAATTATTAATAGAAGGGTTGTTATACTACTAGGATTATTATCTTTAATATAAGGACTATTAATAAGGTTTTATAACTCTTTATTAGGGTTTTAATAAGTCTTTAGGTCTGCTAATCTAAAGACCTTTATTAATTAAGCCTTAGTAGTATTCTAAGAGACTTATCTTATAGTATAGGATTCTATAGCCTTAGTAAAGTTAGGGGTACTATATATATAAACTTCCTTAATCTTATTAGCTGCACTTTTTTAAGAGAGAAACACTATGTTATTATATTTATCTAAGAAGTTAGATATATTATTACCTTTAAACTTAGGAGCTCCTATAGATTAAGGGGTTATAGGCGTAATAGTTAGTTACTTATTAATTAACTAGGCTAGTTAGAGGTAATTAGTAATAGTTATTATATACTTTATAAGGGTATTTATACTATTAGTAGTTATAAGTATAGACTTAGGAGAAGAACTTTGCTTTAAAGGACTTTATATACCTCTATTATTAACCTCCTTTAAGTTAAAAGCTCTTTACTATATTATATTAAAGCTTATACCTATAAAAAGACTAGATATAATATTCTTACCCTTTAAGGAGCTATCCTCTAAGTTAAGGTTAATATAAAAGGGGTTAGATATCTTAGATTATATCTAAGAAAGGTTTAAATAGTATAGGAAATATAGTATAATTATTATTTCTTATTAATAGTAATTAGCTATTAGTTTACAGCTTATTACTAAATAATAACTCTATCCTTCTTATATAATAAGTTAAGCAGACGTTTTTTAGTCCTTAGTGTATAGTAGCTATATAACTCTTTATTACTTTTAGTAGCTATCTTATACATCTGTTTTACTTTATTAATGTCTCTTCTTATTTCCTTACTCTTATTATTATTTATTAGTTTTAACCTAACTAGTACCCCTACTATACTTATTAGCTTAATAAAACTACTATTATTTCTTATTTATATTAGTATGTTTTAGATCTAAGAGTCTCTTACCTAACTAAGGGGTCTCCTTTAGTTCTTAATAAAATATATATATATAAGGGATAAAGGGATATAGGAATAAGTAATACTTATCTAGGCTAGCTATTCTTAACTCTTTAAGAGAGGTCTTTAGGGTCTTTAGTATTCCTACCTTAAGATACTCTAGTTCCTAGCGATATTTTTATAGTATATCTGCTTAAAAGTGCTAATAACTTCCTTAGGTTCTTCTTTAGGAATTATTATAGGTAGTCTTACTATATACGCTAGATAGGTTAGTTAGTAGGTAATACGTAACCTAGTTAAGTAAAGAGAGAAATACTTTAGTAAGATATATAGAGCTAATAAAGGGATTTATAGACCTAATTCTTTATAGCGTAATAGTATATAGCCTTTATACTACTCTATTGGGAGTTATAAGTTACGTAAAATTAGTATTTATAGTTACTAAGTTTTATTCTAATATCTATAGTAGAGGTAATACGTTTCATATTATATTATTTATTAATCTATATAAGCTATATAGAAGGGTTAGACTACTTTCTAGAGGATAGATCTCTACTATCTTAAAGGATAGAATTTACCTTTAGGCACTATTAAGAAAGCGCTAGGCCTACTAGCTAAGAAGGCTAAAAGAAAAGTGTAAAAACTATACCTACCTCTAACAAACTCTAATTATAGTAAAGCGTATACTAATTAATAGGTCTTTTAATTCTTAGACTTAATCTAAAAAGAAAATCTAAAAAGATAAAGTATTAATAGAGAAATTATAAAAATACTAATATATATAAAAGTAATAAGCTTATAGTAATAACTATATATTAACTATATATATATTTACTATCTCTATAATAACTATAAGGCCTTTCTACTTATAGACTCTGTTTTTACCTTACTGTTTTAAGCCTTAACGTAAGACTACTTCACCTTATTATAGTAAGATTATATATAAGCTATTATAAAGTAGCTAGTACCTACTAGCGTTTAAAATATATAGGTCTTCTTAAGGTTTACTAGGTTTTATTACTAGTTTATCTATAATTATATAAAGGTATATACCCTATTAACTAATCTACTAACTATAAAAGGGAGGCGTCCCCTAGAGATTACTAAAGGAGTACTAAAGGCGTTTTAAAGACTTAAAGACCTTTTTACTATAGCTTTAGTACTACACAATTTTAACCTAAAGCTACCTATTTAAGTTAAGATAGATACTTCTACTTTTATAATTAAAGTAGTTTTATACTAGCTTTATAATTATTAATAGTACCTTATAGTATATATATTATAAAAACTAAAGGGGGCTAAGCTTTAATATAGTATACTAAAGGTAAAGCTACTAGCTATCTATAAAGCTATATAGTAGTAATACTACTTCCTTTTATATAACTAGTATTAGATAGTCTTCTTAACTAATTACCTAAGACACTACTACCTTACTAATAAACCCTAGTTAAGTAAACGCTAAAGCTAAATATTATAAAATCTTATAATATTTAACTTTAAGATTAAATACTACCCTAAGAAATTAAACCTAGTAGATAGGTTATCCTAGCGCCTAAACTACTAGCCTTTTAATAAAGAGGTTAATTATAAGAGAAGTGCGTTTCTAAAAGACTTCTTAAAACGTTTTACACCTAAGGTAGTAAAAATAAGGCGTATATAAGCTACTAGAGGGGTACTAACAAACCTAGGTTAACTACTTCTACCTAAAGATCTAGCACCTAAGCTAGAAGAGGAGGTAATAGTAGAATAAAAAGAAGACCTAAACTTATAGGGATTAGCGTAGTAGTAGTAAGTAAGCTAAAGTAAAGATAAAAAAGAAATAGTTAGATATAATAGATAAGTAGTAGTTTTAGAAAATAGTAAGCTATAGATAGAGATACTAATAGCGTTTTATAATAAACTAACTAGTAGTTACCTAAAGTATAGCTATATAATAAAGCAGCTAACTAAGTTATTCTTTTAAAAAGTAATAAAGAAAAACGTTAAAGAGTACGTTAAGATATATACTGTTTATTAATAGACTAAGCCCTAATACTATACACCCTATAGGGCCTTTAGAAGCCTACTACTACCTACCTAACTATAGTAAAGTATCTTACTTAACTTTATTATAAAGCTTCTAAAGTTAAGAGGGAAGAAAGAGAATAATTTTAATAGTATCTTAGTAGTAGTTAACTAACTAATAAAGTATACCTTATATATCCCTACTTATAAGGTAATAATAGTAGACATACTAGTAATAATTCTAGTTAATAAGGTTATAATGTTATATAGGGTACTAAAGTTAATTATTTTAGATTAGAAATTACTATTTATAAGCTACTTCTAAGTAGAAGTATACTACTAGTTGGCTATTAAGAGGAAACTAAGTATAACGTATTACCTATAAACTAATAGATAGATAAAATAGTAAAATTAAAATATAAAATACTTCTTATAAGCTTACTATAATATTAAGTAGGATAACTAGGTAGACTAGCTCCTAATAGTATAGTTTATTTATAATAGTACCTACTATAGTACTACTAGTATACTATTAGTAGAAGCCTTAATAGAATACTAACTAAAAGGTCCCTATAATATTTAAAGTAATAAACCTAAGTAGATAGTTATCTCTATAGCTAGAGAGAGGGTTAGTTAGTAATAATAGTAAAGAGAAGAGGTATAGTAGCTACTAAGCTAATTAAATAACACCTATATAAAATAGTATAATAAAAAGAGAACTAAAATTAAGTTTAAGGTAGAGGAAAAAGTCCTCTTAGTAACCTATAATATTTATTAAAAATAACTATTATAAAAGCTTTTAGATAAGTACTTAAGACCTTTTAGGATTACGTAGGTAGTTAATAAAAGCGCTACATATAAATTAAATCTATAATCTAAGTACTAAATATATAATATATTATTACTATTATAACTAAAAAAGTTTTATAGTACTAAAGAAGAAAGTAAGAGAATACTAATTAAAAAAGAAAAAGAAAACGTTTATAAAGTAAAGGTAGTAGTAAGCTACTAAAAGCTACTAAGGAATTACTAGTATCTAATTAAGTAGAAAGGATATAGTAAAAAAGAAAACTTATAGGAATTATAAAGAAACTTATACTAAATTTAAGAGATAAATATAAGGAGGCGCTTTACTAAAGGGTTACTAGTAGGGTAGAAAGAGAAATATAATAAAATAAAAGTAGTAATTTAAATTAATAATAGAAATATAAGAGAAGTATTACTAAAAGAGTACTAATAGGGGAATAAGTAGTAGATAGTTATATAGTATAAAGGCTATTTCTCTTATATTTTAGTATAAAGACTAAGAAGTATAGTTAGCCTAAAGCTAGGTATTCTAAGCTTAAAAGGGTAGGTAAAAAGAAAATAATAAATAATAAAACCTAAAGTGTACTCTAGGGAAGTATTAGTAAGGTAGTAAGAAAAAGAAAAAGCTAGGCGTTAGAATTACCTAACTCCTCCTCTAACTTTTCTACCTTTAACTCTACTTAGCTAAAAACTCTATCCTTCTTAGCCTTAAAGTAAAGATTATTTATATACTATTAAGAGGTATTAAGGTATAAGGGGGTACTAAAAGGGAAGTAAGGAATTATATACTATATAAGTATAAAAAGTAAATTACTTTATAAAGAAGGCGTTATAAGCCTAAACAGCCTAAGTCTACTTCTAAAAGGTAGTAGTATAGGCCTTAATAGCTATAGTAGTAACCTTAGTAGTTTTAGCTAAAGACTTAGCTGCTTTAGCCTAGCGCTTAGTAGTAGTAGTAGTACCCTTAAGGGTAAAAACCTTACGCTAGTAAAGGAGCTACTCTTCCTTTTTTACCTTAGCCTTACGCTTAGCGTTAGAGGCCTTAGTAGTATTAGCCTTTTTCTAGAGGGCCTTCTTACCTAAGGTCTAGGCCTTCTTAATTTTATCTTATAATAAATAGGGTTAATAAGAGGTAAAAAGGTAGTAAAAAGGTATTAGTATACTTATAGCCTTAAGGTAAAAGGTAGTATAAAAGTTAGTTTTATTATATAAGTCCTTAAAAATATTTTTAAGGGTAAAAGTAGTAGTAAAAGTAGTATAAGTAGCTTATAGTAGGTTAGTTAAGGCTTAGTAGCTATAAAAGTAGCTAATATAAAGAGGGAAACTTATAGAAACATACTTCTTACTATATATAATAGCGTAATAGGTATACTTATTACTAGTAGCTATAATAGTTAGAGATAAAAGGGGGTCTAAAGGGGTACTAAAGGAGTAAAAAACTTATAGGTAGTCTTAACGTAGTAGAGAAGTTTTTTAATAGTATTTAGAAGATCTAAGTACTAAATAACTATCTACTAAAGGTAGTAGTAATAGGAAATAGTATATATAATAATACTATTATAGTTATTATTATTAGTAGTAGTAAAGGGGGGTAGTAGTAAGCTACTAAAAGACCCTATAGGTCTTATAAGTAGTAGTAGTAGTAGTATAGTAGTAGTAAATAACGTAGTAGTAGTGAATATAGTGGTAGTAAAAAAGCTAGTAGTACTAATAGAAGTACTACTACTACTAGTAGTAATAGTAATATAATAAAAAAAATAAAAAAATAACTATAACGTAAGGATATTATAAAAAGAAAAAAAAAAAAGAGAAAAAGAAAATAAAAGTTAGAAGGGAAAAGACTAGCTATTCTAACTAAGTACTAATTATATAGGTAAGATATAATATTAACTTTTAGCCCTAAAGATATAAAGATTTAATAATAAAGACGTTAGTAAGGAGTATATAGGGGAGTACTAGCGCCCTTACATAATAATAAAACCTAATATTATAACTATTATAAGAATAATATAAGTTAGAGCCTACTTACTTAAAATAATAAAAGGCTAGATAAAGATACTACTAAATAACCCTTTAGATTAAGAAATAATAAGCGCTAGTAATAGAATAAAAGTAAAAGCACTAATAAAAAAGAGAACCTAGTAAACTAATAAAGAAAGTAATATAAGGGAAGTACTAAAGGCGTAATAAATATATAGAGAAGTAATAAAGGTAAATAGCTAGCCCTATTTAAAGATAAATTTAAAAGAAACTATAATAAAAAGCTTATTATATAGTAATAATAATATCTTAGTCTATAGTAAGTAATAATTATATATTAGTTTTATATATAAGGGAATATAGTAAACTACTAAGAGGTTATTTACTATATTAGCTTTTAGTAGATATAAGAAGTAATTATAGGGAGATTACCTAGCCTATAATAAATATCATAGTTAAGTATAAAGATTATAGCGTTAGCTAGGAGGATAACGCTATATCTAAGTGTAAGGCTAAAGTAAGAGGTTCCCTAGACCTCTTACTTAGATAACAGGCTAGGGGCTAGTAGCAGACTACTAGCTCTATAATAAGGAGCCTTAAGGTAAGGCTTAAGAGGGGAGGGGATTATATTAAGACTAGATAGTTAGTCTACTAGCTAAAGGGGATTACATAAGGTTAGAAGATATAGATCTAAGATAAGGCTTACTAGGTAAGCCTTAGGGGACTACTAGTATCCTAACTAATAGGCTTAGAATATATTAATTAAATAAGGGATAATTAGGAGATAGAAAAGAGGGAGCTACTACTTACTTAGGGGGGAAGAGGTAGGTAAAAATAATATAACTAACTAACCTCTACCTATAGTTAGTAACTCTACTACTTTATATAAACCTAGCCTATAATAGTTTAGTAAGCTACTAATAGGTAATATATATAAATATATATTTTAAAAATAACTAAATAAAGGTTAGATAGCTTATTATAAAGAAGTAGCTATATAATAGTATAACTAATAAGAATATATAGGTATATAATATAGTCTTAAAGCTAAAAGAAAAATACTAAAAACCTAGGTAATTATACTAAGCTTTTATTAACTAATAGAAGGCACTAGAGGTAAAGTCTTTAAACTAAATACTAGAGATACTATAGGTAATTAACGTTATTAACTATATCCTCTCTAACCTATAAGATAAAGTTATAGCTTATAGGCTATTAAATACCTAATAGGTATTAGATAATATTACTAAGTAAGTAGAGATAATAGGAAGAATTTAATAGAGGGCTTTTATAAATACTAACTACTAAGGTAGTATATTAAAAGGGCTTAGCTAGTAGCTATCTTAAGAACTACCTTATATAACTATAGAGGTTAAAAGTAAGCTATTAGGTATTCTTATACTTCTAACTAATAAACTAAATAAACTAAGCTAAATAAAATAAAAAGGTAGTATATAACTAATTAGAGAGAGACTAATATATAACTAAGTATCTATTATATACTATAATTATAAAAATAAAAGCTACTACTCTAACTAATACTAAAAGCCTAACTATTACTACTATAAATAACCTAGGTATTTAGGTAAGAGATATACTAAAATAAAAGAAGCTATAGAAGTAAATATAATTAATATACTATAGGAATAGGCTTTAAGCTACTAGAGATTTAAAGTAACCCTATAGGTAAGAATTAAAGGAGTATAAAAAAAGGGGAAAGTATTAATTAATATAGGTATAAATTATAATATAGTTAATTAGAAAGTAGTATTATAAATAGGTTATTTACTATAAGTTAGTAATAGACTAGTACTATAAGGCCTATAGAGATTAAAAGCTTCTAATTATAGTTAAGAAGTCCTAACTATATAAATAATAGATAACTTTAGTACTAAGAAGATAGAAGTATACCTATTTTAGGTATTTACTTTAGATAAAGATTATATTATAATACTAAGTCTCCCCTAGGGAAAAGTAGTATCTCTTAACTTAAGCTAGAAGATACTTAACTAGACGTATTAGCTAAAAGGTAAAAACGTAAAGTAAGTAATAAGTAAAAAGGCTATTAAGAAGGTATTAAAGGGTACTAAAGTAACCTTTATAATAGAAATAAAGGTTTAGTATATATATACTACTATTAAGCTAAAGAAGAAGCTAAGTCTACCTTTTAAGTATATAGAATAAGCCTATATTTTTAAAGTAATAAAATACTAAAAAAGTACTAAAAATAAAGTATATACTATTAACTTAGAACTAGAAGTAGAACCCCTATAAGGCCTTATCTACCTACTAGTAGTGCTAAAACTTATAAAGCTTAGGTAATATCTTAAGAAAGCCTTAGTAAAAGGTTAAATCTAATAATCTAAAAGCCTAATAAGTATATATATCTTATTTATACTTAAAAAAGAAGGTAAGCTAAAGCTCTATATTAACTACTAAAAGCTTAACTATATTACTATTAAAAATCAGATACTACTACTACTAATTACTAAAATCCTTAACTATTTATCTAAAGTAAAATAGTATACTAAGCTAGATTTAAAGGATAGGTACTATTAGGTAGGTATTTATAAGGAAGATAAGTAGAAAACAGCCTTTTATATATATTATAGCTATTATAAATATAAGGTTATACTTTTCAAACTAGTTAATATACTAGCTACCTTTTAGGCTTATATTAATAACGCTTTAGTAAGGCTAGTAGATATTATCTATATTATTTATTTAGATAATATTTTAATCTTTTTAAAACACTAGGAATTATATATAGATATAGTAAAGTAGGTACTTAGTAGGCTAAAAGCTATTAAGCTAGTAGTTAATCTTAAGAAGTATAAGTTTTATAAGTAGTTTATTAGGTTTTTAGGTTTTATAGTAGTAGAAAATAGTATTACTATAGAGTAAGACTATATATAAGCTATTATAAAGTAGCTAATACCTATTAGTATTTATAATATATAGGTCTTCTTAAGGTTTATAGGGTTTTATTACTAGTTTATTTATAATTATATAAAGGTATATACCTTATTAACTAACCTATTAACTATAAAAAGGGGGTATCCCCTAGAGATTACTAGGTAAGTATAAAAGGCGTTTTAGAAACTTAAAGACCTCTTTACTATAGCTTTAATATTACACTATTTTAACTTAAACCTACCTATCTAAGTTAAGATAGATACTTTTACTTTTATAATTAAAGTAGTTTTATACTAGCTTTATAATTATTAATAGTACCTAATAGTATATATATTATAAAAGCTAAAAAAGACTAAGCTTTAATATAGTATACTAAAGGTAAAGCTACTATCTATTTATAAAGCTATATAATAGTAATACTACTTCCTTTTATATAAGTAATATTAAATAGTCTTTCTAACTAATTACCTAAAGTACTACTACCTTACTAATAAACCCTAGTTAAGTAGACACTAGGGCTAAATATTATAGAATCTTATAATATTTAACTTTAAGATTAAATACTACCTTAGGAAATAAAACCTAGTAGATAGGCTATCCTAACACCTAAACTACTAGCTTTTAAAAAGAGGTTAATTATAAGAGAAGTATATTTCTAAAAGACTTTCTAAAACGTTTTATACCTAAAGTAGTAAAAATAAAGCGTATATAAGCTACTAAGGGGATACTAATAAACCTAAGTTAACTACTTCTACCTAAAGATCTAGTACTTAAGGTAAAAGAAGAAGTAGTAGTAAAGTAAAAAGAAGACCTAGACTTATAGGTATTAGCGTAGTAGTAGTAGCTAGGCTAAAGTAAAGATATAAAAAGAATAGTAAGATATAATAGATAAGTAGTAGTCTTAAAAAATAGTAAGTTATATATAGAGATACTAATAGTGTTTTATAATAAACTAACTAGTAGTTACTTAGGGTATAGCTATATAATAAAATAGCTAGCTAAATTATTTTTTTAAAGAGCTTTAAAAAGGATATTAAAAAGTATATTAAGATATATACTATATATTAGTAGACTAAGCCTATATACTATATACTCTATAGGGCTTTTAGAAGCCTACTAGTGCCTACCTAACTATAGTAAAGTATCTTACTTAACTTTATTATAAAACTTTGAAAGTTAAAAGAGAAAAAGAAGAATAATTTTAATAGTATCTTAGTAGTAGTTAACTAACTAATAAAGTATACCCTATATATCTCTACTTATAAAGTAATAATAGTAGATATACTAGTAATAATTCTAGTTAATAAGGTTATAATATTATATAAAGTACTAAAGTTAATTATTTTAGATTAAGGATTACTATTTATAAGCTACTTCTAAGTAGAGATATACTACTAGTTAGCTATTAAGAAGAAACTAAGTATAGCGTATTAATTATAAACTAATAGATAGATAAAGTAATTAAATTAAAATATAAAACACTTTCTATAAGCTTACTATAATATTAAGTAGAATAACTAGGTAGACTAGCTTCTAATAGTGTAGTTTACTTATAATAGTACTTACTATAGTACTACTAGTATACTATTAGTAAAAGTAGTAATAGGATACTAACTAAGAGGACTTTATAATATTCAAAGTAATAAACCTAAGTAGATAGTTATCCCTATAGCTAAAGAGAAAGTTAGTTAGTTATAATAGTAAAAAGAAGAAGTCTAGTAGCTACTAAGCTAGTTAAATAACACTTATATACAATAGTATAATAAAAAGCACTAAAATTAAGTTTAAAGTAGAAAAAAAGGTCCTCTTAGTAACTTATAATAGTTACTAAAAATAACTATTATAACAGCTTTTAAATAAGTACTTAAGACCCTTTAGGATTATATAGGTAGTTAATAGGGGTGCTATATTTAAATTAAATCTATAATCTAAGTACTAAATATATAATATATTCTTACTATTATAACTAAAAAAGCTTTATAGTACTAAAAATAAAAGTAAGAAAATACTAATTAAAAAAGAAAAAAGAAACGTCTATAAAGTAAAAGTAGTAAGAAGCTACTAAAGGCTACTAAGAAACTACTAGTATCTAATTAAGTAAAAAGAATATAATAAAAAAAAACTTATAGAAACTATAAAAAAACCTATAGTAAAGTTTAAAAAATAAATATAAACAAATACTTTACTAAAAGGTTACTAATAAAGTAAAAAAAGAGATATAATAAGAAAAGAATAGTAATTTAGATTAATAATAAAAGTATAAAAGGAATATTACTAAAAAAGTACTAATAGGAAAATAGTTAGTAAATAGTTATATAGTATAAAAGCTATTTCTCTTATATTTTAGTATAAAAGTAAGAAAGTATAGTTAGCCTAAAGGTAAGTATTTTAAGCTAAAGAAGGTAGGTAAAAAAGAAATAATAAATAGTAAAACATAAGATATACCTTAGGGGGGTATTAGTAAAGTAGTAAAGAGAAAGAAGAGCTAGGCGTTAGAATTATCTAACTCCTCTTCTAACTCCTCTACCTCTAACTCTACTTAGCTAAAAACTTTATTCTTTCTAACTTTAAAGTTAAGATTATTTATATACTATTAAGAGGTATTAAGGCTTAAGAGGTACTAAGGGGGAAGTAAAAAAGTATATACTATATAAGTATAAGAAGCTATTTACTTTATAAAAAAAGCACTATAGGCTTAAATAGCCTAAGTTTACTTCTAGAGAGTAGTAGTATAAGCCTTAATAGCTATAGTAGTAACTTTAGTAGTTTTAGCTAAAGACTTAGCTACTTTAGCCTAACGCTTAGTAGTAGTAGTACCCTTAAGGGTAAAAACCTTATGCTAGTAGAGAAGCTACTTCTCTTTTTCTACTTTAGCCTTACGCTTAGCGTTAGGGGCCTTAGTAGTATTAGCCTTTTTCTAAAAGGCTTTTTTACCTAAGGTTTAGGCCTTTTTAATTTTATTTTATAATAAGTAAAGTTAATAAAAAGTGGAAAAATAGTAAAAAAGTATTAAAGTACTTATAGCCTTAAGGTAAAAAGTAGTATAAAGGTTAGTTTTATTATATAAGTCTTTAAAAATATTTTTAAAAGTTAAAGTAGTAATAGAGGTAGTATAAGTAGCCTATAGTAGGTTAGTTAGAGCTTAGTAGCTATAAGCGTAGTTAATATAAAGGGGGAAACTTATAGGAATATATTTCTTATTATATATAGTAGTATAATAAGCGTACTTATTACTAGTAGCTATAATACTTAGAGATAAAGGGGGGTCTAAAGAGGTACTAAAGGAGTAAAAGACTTATAAGTAGTTTTTATATAGTAAGGGAGTTTAACTATAGCGTCTAAAAGGTCTAGGTATTAAATAACTATTTACTAAAAGTAGTAGTAGTAAAAAATAGTATATATAATAGCGCTATTATAGTTATTATTATTAGTAGTAGTAAAAAAGGGTAATAGTAAACTACTAAAAAGCCCTATAGGTTTTATAAGTAGTAGTAGTATAGTAATAGTAAATAGTATAGTAATAGTAAATATAATAGTAGTAAAAAAGCTAGTAGTACTAATAGAGGTATTACTACTACTAGTAGTAATAGTAGTAAAATAAAAAAATAAAAGAATAATAGTAATATAAGGATATTATAAAAAGAAAAAGAAAGAAAAAGAGAAAGAAAAATAAAAGTTAGGAGAAAAGAGATTAGTTATATTAGCTAAGCACTAGTTATATAGGTAAGATATAACGTTAACTCTTAGCCCTAAAGATATAAAGATTTACTAATAGAGATATTAGTAAGAAGTATATAAAGAAGTACTAGTGCCTTTACTTAATAATAAAACCTAATATTATAACTATTATAAGAATAATATAAGTTAAAGCCTATATACTTAGAATAATAAAAAGCTAAATGAAGACGCTACCAAGTAACCCTTTAGATTAAGAAGTAATAGGCGTTAGTAATAAAATAAAGGTAAAGGTACTAATAAAGAAAAAAACCTAAAAGATAAATAAAAAAGGTAATATAAAGGGGGTACTAAAGGTATAATAGGTATATAAAGGAGTAATAAAGGTAAGTAGCTAGCCTTATTTAAAGATAGATTTAAAGAAAACTATAGGTAAAAAGCTTATTATATAATAATAATAATATTTTAGTCTATAGTAAGTAATAATTAAGTATTAGTTTTATATATAAAGAAGTATAGTAAACTACTAAAAGGTTATTTACTATATTAGCTTTTAATAGATATAAGAAGTATTTATAAGGAGATTACCTAGCCTATAATAAATATTAAGGTTAAGTATAAAGATTATAGTATTAGCTAGAAGGATAACGCTATATCTAAGTATAAAGCTAAAGTAAGAGGTTTTCTAAAGCTCTTACTTAGATAATAGGCTAGAGGCTAGTAGTAGACTACTAGCTTTATAATAAGAAGCCTTAATATAAGGCTTAGGAGGGGAGGGGATTATATTAAGACTAAATAGTTAGTCTACTAGCTAAAAGGGATTAAGTAAGGTTAGAAGATATAAGCTTAAGATAAGGCTTACTAAGTAAGCCTTAAGGGACTACTAGTATTTTAACTAATAGGCTTAGAATATATAAACTAAATAAGGGATAATTATAAGATAGAAAAAAGGGAGCTACTACTTACCTAGGGGGGAGGAGGTAAATAGAAATAATATAACTAACTAACTTCTACCTACTATTAGTAACTTTACTACTTTATATAAACCTAGCTTATAATACTATTAAGGTCTAAAGAAGTTACTTTATTAATTCTAAATATATTAATAGAGTATTTAGTATTTACTAAGGTTATTAGAGATTAGTTTAAATATTTAATAAAACTTTATATTACTACTATTAAACTAATTAATAGAAATAATATAGATAAGACTAGTATCCTTAAGGGTAAGAGAGATAATAGGCTAGTACTAGGTAGGGTAGAGATAAAGTCTATAAGGAAAAAGCAGGCTAAATTATAAGCTTAGGTATCTATTATTAAGTATATATCTACTAAAGGTAAAGTACTTTATCTATTAGTTATATATAAGCGTAAAATAGTCTAGTAGTAGTAGTTTTCTTTAGATCTTAACCTATATAATAGATAGGAATTTATAGTAATAGAAAATAGGTAAACTACTAATAATACTACTATTAAGTAGCTAGAAAAAGTCTTCTTTCTTTAGACTAAGCCCTCTTAACTTAGTTATACTAAACTACTTATCTTAAATAAGTATAAAAGCTATATAATAATAGACTTTATATAGTAGTACTATATAAATAATATCTATTTATTATTTTTACTTCTATATACCTTATATATTCTCTAGCTACTTTCCTAGTTAGTCTTTAGTCTTATAAAGTTAGCCTATTATAAGGAACTTAAATACCTCTAGTAGTAGAATAATTCTACTATTATTAGTAAGAAGAACTTTATATCTTACTACTAGAAGGCTTACTTAGCTAGGCTAACTAAAAGTAATATTAAAAGTAGCTAAAGATATACTAAGTTATAGCCTATTACTATAGGAAAGCTTCTAATAAATAGACTACTATTTTAAAAAGAAAAATCGTTATTAATAATACTATCTATACTACTTAATAAGGCTAGTAGAGATACCTAAGATACCTAAGATACCTAGTATATTAATAAGTAGGTATCTATTATAAAGTAGTTAACGCTAAGAAAGATAAAGAAGCTAAATAACTAACTATAACTATTTACCTAGCTAAATTAAACTATTACTATATATATTATTATAAGGTATATATAATATAAGGCGTTAATTACTGCCTGTAATTAACGACGTTGTTTTTTCGTAATAGTTATAAGCCTAGTTTGCTTTATAAGCCTTATGCTAGAATAGTTAAAGGTAAGTGTAGTTAGCGTCTAAGTGTTATAGACCCTGTGGGTTTAAGTCCTATAAACACTATAGACATCCCTTAATTACGGATCTAGGGGGGTTATAAGCTTCCCTATTAACCTAGTGATTATGTAGGCAGTTAGACTATATAGATAGGATCTCTGTAATCTAGGGGGGTGTGTTATAAGGTATATGTGATATAAGGCGTTAATTGCTACCTATAATTAACAGCGTCGTTTTTTCACAACATATATTAAATTTAGCGAAATAGCACGGTAGTATATAGCGAAGTACTAGGGAATCTATAGGTAATTTACCCTACTTTATAGGTAAATTAAGCTAATAAGAGGCTAAGGATTTACTACTATTTACCTATGAAGGGATAACCTTATAGGTAAGTTTCTATAATAAGGTAGGAGAATATATAAATACATAAGTAAATAGACTATAATTTAACCCTTATAACCTACTAAATTTAATAATTAATAGTCTAATATACGCTTCTATAATAGCTAAAGTACCCCTCTATTATAATAGAAACTACTAAGAAGGTAATAATCTTACGCTTAAAGAGTAATTAGCTACTATAAATTAACTAGATCTATAGCTACACTAAAAATAATAAGATATAGGTATTTATTAACCTAGAGGTAAAGTCTTTACGCCTATTAATTACTACTAAATTAGTACTACTACGTAAAGTTAATATATCTAACTTTAATAAGGAATACTAACCTATTATAAGTAATAGGCTAAGTAGGTAAGCTATATAATCTAGTATAACTACCCTAGGAACTATAAATATTATAGTAAAAGTAAAAGCTAAATAACTAATAGACCTTAGCTATAAAAACTATAAAGTCTTTAAACTTAAGTAGGTGTAGTATACTAAGTAAGTAAAAAAATATAAAAAAAAGAAAAAGTAATTTACTAATATAAAGAAGGTTATTTACTAATTAGTTATAAACTCCCTCCTTATATAGTATTACTACTTTAGTAAAAACCTTATATAATAGATAACTAACCTTATAAACGCTATAGGTATTAACTAATATAAGAAAGGCGTAATAGCTAGTAGTAAATATAAGAAGGTTTATAAAAAGGCTATATAAAAATACCTTATAATAAAGAAAAAAACTAAAGTATAGTTAACTAAGTAGGATAATACTTATAAAGCGCTTAAGTATGTAGAAATAGTAACTTTAATATACCTAAAGCTTTAGTTTATAAAGCTTTAGTAAATTCTTTAGTAAAGCCTATTATTATTATAAATAAATATATTTACTATAGTAAAAGCTACTAATATAAATATTAATTAACTAATATAAAGTAAAGTACTAAAAGTAGCCTATAAAGCCCTTAAAACTATAATTAATAATACGCTATAAGGCTAGGCTAGCTATAAAGCTTCTAGCCTAACTACTAGAATTAAAAATTTATATAGTAATTATAAAGATTTACTATATAAAAAGTAATATTACTAAAAGAATAGCTATAGTAATAAATTATACTATAGTAATAAGTATAAAGCATATAATAGATTTTACTACCTAGGTAAATACTAATATATCTTTAAGAAATAACGCTTTTCTTTTTAAAATAAAGAAAAGCTATAATTTTAGTAGTAAAAATAGTAAGTTAAAAAGTAACTTAATAATTTACTATATCTTATTAAAAATATATAAAAGATTTACTAATAAGGGGAGTAACTAAATAGTTACTAGTAAGTAATAGTACTTATAGTATTTTACTTCTTACTACTAACGTATATACTAAAGAAAGTAGTACTACTTAATTTAGAGGTAACTAATTACGTGTTTAATAACCTTACGTAATTTAAAGACTTATGTAGTGTAGCTATAGGAGATTACCTCTAGGTAAGTATAAAGCCTATAGTAATTAAAGGATATAAGATAGCTAAAGTATATATAAAAGGTAATAATAGATTAGTAAAAATATACTACTATAAAGTAATCCTTTATTATAACTTTACTATAAACCTTATCTCTTTTAACTAACTAAAGAAGATAGGTATTTAGTAAGATACTAGCCTAAGAAATAACTACCTCTATTAATCTAACTACTTATTAATTAGGTATATTACTAAAAAGAATAATTAATACGTACTTAAATACTATTTTATTACTAAATATAGCAATATAGCTATATTTATTTTATAAATATATACTAATAATACACCTTTACTACTATAGAAAAAGCACTACTATACTATAGTAATATAAAAAAAACCTATATATAGAGATATAAAGCTATAGTACTACTAGCTTAAGTATTTAGGCGTAGTACCTCTCTACTAATTAACTAGTACTACCTAAAGAGTATAAATAACCTATAGCTATAATATAATAATTTATAACTACGTAGCTTATAGCCTTAGTAAAATAAAGCGCTAAGTATAGTAGTAGCCTTATAAAAGCGTAAATACTATAAAACCTAGTAACTAAATAGTAATTAATTTCTATATATTTAATAAGGGGTATAGTAAATATACCTTATAGATACTTATTAGTAACTATACGTTAGGACTATTATAGAATTTCTACTTATAAGACTATAAAAGTAACGTAATTAACTAAATACTATATAAATTCCTTATATATCTTAAGAAGAATTATAGTACGTAAGTAAAGGTTATTAAGACTAATAAAGAAATACTCTACTATAAGTAAGTAATTATTAGGACTAGATAGTTATTATACTAGCTAAAGGGGATTACGTAAGGTTAAGAGACGTAGGCCTAAGATAAGGCTTACTAGGTAAGCCCCTAGGGACTACTAGTATCCTAACTAATAGGCTTAAAATATATTAAGTAAATAAGGGATAAGTAGGAGATAGAAAAAAGGGAGCTACTACCTACCTAAAGGGGAGGAAGTAAGTAGAAATAATATAACTAACTAACTCCTACCTACTATTAGTAACTCTACTACTTTATATAAACCTAGTCTATAATACGTTTCTTCCTCTACCTAACCTTAGGCGTACTAACTAGTAGAGTAATAATAGTACCTAAAAGAACCCTAGTAACCTACTAAAAAGATAATAAATATAATAAATAAAATAATAAAGAAACTAGTATAATAGATATTAAGAAGGCTTTAACCTACTAAGATCTTACTAGTTAGAATAACTATAATAGTAAAGGTACCTAAGGCGCTACTAGTAATAACCTAGGGGATACTACTACCCCTATTATTACTAACTATAGCTATAAAGCTATAAAGGAGACAACTATAGCCTAGGTATAAGCCTTAATATAAGTAGAGATAGTTAAGGCTTGAAAGTAAAAAAATATAAAGATAATTATAGTACTTTAGAATAGAGGTAACTTTAATATACTACTAAATAGTAAGGTATTAGCTAATTAGTAGGTAGCCCCTAAGTTATACTAACTAGATAATTAGGGAAAGTAATTAGTACCCTTTTAATATAAAGGAGGAAGCTAAGCTAAACTAATAGACTTTTAGTTTAAGCTTATAGGCTAATTTACCTTAAGTAGTATAAAAAATAATAGTAATAAAGTGCTTTATATAGAAGTATGTCTAAAGAGACTAATAGGCTACTAATAGGTAATATATATAGATATATACTTTAGAAATAACTAAATAAGGGTTACTTAGCCTATTATAAAGAAGTAGCTATATAATAGTATAGCTAATAAGAATATATAGGCGTATAACGTAGTTTTAAAGCTAGAAAATAAACGCTAGAAACCTAGGTAATTATGCTAGGCTTTTTTTAACTAGTATAAAGCGCTAGAGGTAAAGTATTTAAACTAACTATTAGAGAGGCTATAGGTAATTAACGTTATTAACTATATTCTTCTTAACCTATAAGATAAGGTTATAGCTTATAGGCTATTAGATACTTAAGAGGTATTAGATAATATTACTAAGTAAGTAGAGATAATAAGAAGAATCTAATAGAGGGCTTTTATAAATAGTAATTACTAAGGTAGTATACTAAGGGGGCTTAGCTAGTAGCTATCCTAAGAATTACTTTATATAACTATAAAGGTTAAAAGTAAGCTATTAGGTACTTTTATACCCTTAACTAATAAACTAAATAAACTAAGCTAAATAGAATAAAAGAGTAGTATATAACTAACTAAAGAAGGACTAATATATAACTAAGTATTTATTATATACTATAATTATAGAGATAAAGGCTATTACTCTAACTAGTACTAAAAGCCTAACTACTACTACTATAGATAACCTAGGTATTTAGGTAAGAGATATATTAGAATAAGAGAAGCTATAGAGGTAAATATAATTAATATACTATAGGAATAGTCTTTAGGCTACTAGAGATTTAAAGTAACCTTATAGATAAAGATTAAAGGGGTATAAAAAAAGAGGAAAGTATTAATTAATATAGGTGTAAATTATAATATAGTTAATTAGAAAGTAGTATTATAAATAGGTTATCTACTATAGGTTAGTAATAGACTAGTGCTATAAGGCCTATAGGGATTAAAAGCTTCTAATTATAGTTAAGAAGTCCTAACTATATAAATAATAAATAACCTTAGTACTAAGAAGATAAAAGTATACTTATTTTAGGTATTTACTTTAGATAAGGATTATATTATAATCCTAAGTATCTTCTAAAGGAAAGTAGCGTCTCCTAACCTAAGCTAAAAGACACTTAACTAGATATATTAGCTAAGAGGTAAAAACGTAAAGTAGGTAGTAAGTAAAAAGGCTATTAAGAAGGTATTAAAGGACGCTAAAGTAACTTTTATAATAAGAATAAAGGTCTAATAGATATATACTGCTATTAAGCTAGAGGAGAAGCTAAGTCTACCCCCTAAGTATTTAGAATAAGTCTATATTTTTAAAGTAATAGAATACTAAAGTAGTACTAAGGATAAAGTATATACTATTAACTTAGAACTAAGAATAAAACCCTTATAAGGCTCTATCTACCTACTAGTAAAGCTAAAGCTTACTAAGCTTAGGGAATACCTAGAGAAGGCTTTAGTAAAAGGTTAGATCTAATAATCTAAAAGCCTAGTAGGTATACTAATCCTATTTATACCTAAGAAAAAGGGTAAGCTAAGGCTTTATATTAACTATTAGAGGCTTAACTATATTACTATTAAGAATTAGATACTACTACTACTAATTACTAAGATTCTTAACTATCTATCTAAAGTAAAATAGTATAGTAAGCTAGATCTAAAGGATAAGTACTATTAGGTAGGTATTTATAAAGGAGATAAGTAGAAAACAGCTTTTTATATATATTATAGCTATTATAAATATAAGGTTATAGTTTTTAAACTAGTTAATATACTAGCTACCTTTTAAGCCTATATTAATAATACTTTAGTAAGGTTAGTAGATATTATTTATATTATCTATTTAAATAATATTTTAATCTTTTTAAAAGACTAAGAATTATATATAGCTATAGTAAAGTAAGTACTTAGTAGGCTAGATACTACTAGGTTAGTAGCTAACCTTAAGAAGTATAAGCTCTATAAGTAGTCTATTAGGCTTTTAAGATTTATAGTAGTAGAAAATAGTATTACTATAAAGTAAGACTATATATAAGCTATTATAAAGTAGCTAATACCTACTAGTATTTATAATATATAGGTCTTCTTAAGGTTTATAGGGTTTTATTACTAGTTTATTTATAATTATATAAAAGTATATACCCTATTAACTAACCTACTAACTATAAAAAAGGGGTATCCCCTAGAGATTAATAAAGAAGTACTAAAGGCGTTTTAAAGACTTAAAGACCTCTTTACTATAGCTTTAGTATTACGCTATTTTAACTTAAAGCTACTTATCTAAGTTAAAATAAACGCTTTTACTTTTATAATTAGAGTAGTTTTATACTAGCTTTTTAATTATTAATAGTACCTAATAGTATATATATTATAAAAACTAAAGGAGGCTAAGCTTTAATATAGTATATTAAAAGTAAAACTATTAGCTATTCATAAAGCTATATAATAGTAATACTACTTCTTTTTATATAAGTAGTATTAAATAGTCTTTCTAACTAATTACCTAAAGCACTATTACCTTACTAATAAACCCTAGTTAAGTAGACGCTAAGGCTAAATATTATAGAATCTTATAATATTTAACTTTAAGATTAAATACTACCTTAGGAAATTAAACCTAGTAGATAGACTATTTTAGTACTTAGACTACTAGCCTTCTAATAAAGAGGTTAATTATAAGAGAAGTATGTTTTTAAAAGACTTTTTAAAACGTTTTATACTTAGGGTAGTAAGGATAAAGTATATATAGGCTACTAAAGGGATACTAATAAACTAAAGTTAACTACTCCTACCTAAAAACCTAGTACCTAAGCTAAAAGAAGAGGTAATAGTAAAGTAGAAAAAAAACCTAGACTTATAGGGATTAGTATAGTAGTAGTAGGTAGGCTAAAGTAAAAATATAAAGGGAATAGTAAGATATAATAGATAAGTAGTAGTCTTAAAAAATAGTAAGTTTTAGATAGAGATACTAATAGCCTTTTATAATAAACTAACTAGTAGCTACTTAAGGTATAGCTATATATTAAAACAGCTAGCTAAGTTATTCTTTTAGAAAGTAATAAAGAAAGACGTTAAAGAGTACGTTAAGATATATACTATATATTAGTAGACTAAGCCCTAACACTATACACCCTATAGGGCCTTTAGGAGCCTACTAGTGCCTACCTAACTATAGTAAAGTATTTTACTTAACTTTATTATAAAGCTTCTAAAGTTAGGAGAGAAAAAGAGAAGTAATTTTAATAGTATTTTAGTAGTAGTTAACTAATTAATAAAGTATACCTTATATATTTCTACCTAAAAGGTAATAATAGTAGATATACTAGTAATAATTCTAGTTAATAAGGTTATAATATTATATAAGGTACTAAAGTTAATTATTTTAGATTAAGGATTACTATTTATAAGCTGCTTCTAAGTAGAGGTATACTACTAGTTAGCTATTAAGAGGAAACTAAGTATAGCGTACTACTTATAAACTAATAGATAGATAAAATAGTGAAATTAGAATATAGAATACTTCTTATAAGCTTACTATAATATTAAGTAGGATAACTAGGTAGATTAGCTACTAATAGCGTAGTTTATTTATAATAGTACTTACTATAGCGCTACTAGTATACTACTAGTAGAATCCTTAATAAGATACTAACTAAAAGGTTTTAATAATATTTAAAGTAATAGACTAAAGTAGATAGTTATCCTTATAGCTAGAGAGAGAGTTAGTTAGTTATAATAGTAAAAAGAAGAAGTATAATAGCTACTAAGCTAGCTAAATAATACCTATATAAAATAGTATAATAAAAAGAGAACTAAAATTAAGTTTAAAGTAAGAGAAAAAGTACTTCTAGTAACTTATAATATTTACTAAAAATAACTATTATAAAAGCTTTTAGATAAGTACTTAGGACCCTTTAGGATTACGTAAGTAGTTAATAGAGGCGCTATATATAAATTAGATTTATAATCTAAGTACTAAATATATAATATATTTTTACTATTATAACTAGAAAAGTTTTATAGTACTAAAAAAGAAAGTAAGAAGATACTAATTAAGGAAGAAGAGAATAACGTTTATAAAGTAGAGGTAGTAGTAAACTACTAAAGGCTACTAAGAAACTATTAGTATTTAATTAAGTAGAAAAGATATAATAAAAAGAAAAACTTATAAAAACTATAAAGGAACTTATAGTAAAGTTTAAAAGATAAATATAAAGAGGCACTTTACTAAAAGGTTACTAGTTAAGTAAAAAGAGAAATATAGTAAAAAAAAAGTAGTAATTTAGATTAATAGTAGAAATATAAAGGGAGTATTACTAAAGAAGTACTAGTAAAAAAATAGTAAGTAAATAGTTATATAGTATAAAAGCTACTTCTCTTATATTTTAGTAAAAAAGCTAAAAAGTATAGTTAGCCTAAGGCTAGGTATTCTAAGCCTAAAGGTAAAGAGAAAATAATAAATAATAAAACCTAAAGTATACCTTAGGGGGGTATTAGTAGGGTAGTAAGGGGAAGGGAGAGTTAGGCGTTAGGATTATTTAACTCTTCTTTTAACTCCTTTACCTCTAACTCTACTTAGCTAAAGGCTTTATTCTTTTTAGCTTTAGAATTAAGATTATTTATATACTATTAAAAGGTATTAAAGCGTAAGAAGTACTAAGAGAGAAGTAAAGAATTATATACTATATAAGTATAAGAAGCTACTTACTTTATAAAAAAAGCACTATAGGCCTAAATAGCCTTAGTCTACTTTTAAAAAGTAGTAGTATAAGCCTTAATAGCTATAGTAGTAACCTTAGTAGTCTTAGCTAAAGACTTAGCTGCTTTAGCCTAGCGTTTAGTAGTAGTAGTAGTACCCTTAAGGGTAAGAACTTTATACTAGTAAAAAAGCTACTCTTCCTTCTCTACTTTAGCCTTACGCTTAGCGTTAGGGGCTTTAGTAGTATTAGCCTTTTTCTAAAAGGCCTTTTTACCTAGAGTTTAAGCCTTCTTAATCTTATCCTATAATAAATAGGGTTAATAAGGGGTAAAAAGGTAGTAAAAAAGTATTAGTATACTTATAGCCTTAAGGTAAAAGGTAGTATAAGGGTTAGTTTTATTATATAAGTCTTTAAAAATGTTTTTAAAGGTAAAAGTAGTAGTAAAAGTAGTATAAATAGCTTATAGTAGGTTAGTTAGGGCTTAGTAGCTATAGGAGTAGCTAATATAAAGAGGGAAACTTATAGAAATATACTTCTTACTATATATAATAGCGTAATAAGTATACTTATTACTAGTAGCTATAATAGTTAGAAATAAAGGGGGGCTAAGGAGGTACTAAAGGAGGAAAAGACTTATAGGTAGTCTTAATATAGTAGAGAAGCTTAGCTATAGCGTTTAGAAAGTCTAGATACTAAATAACTATCTATTAAAAGTAGTAGTAGTAAGAGATAATATATATAATAGTACTATTATAGTTATTATTATTAGTACTAATAGAGGGAGGTAGTAGTAGACTACTAAAAAACCTTATAGATTCTATAGGTAGTAGTAATAGTAAAAGAAGTAGTAGTAGTAGTATAGTAGTAGTAAATATTATAGTAGTAAGAAAGCTAGTAGTACTAGTAGTAGTAGTACTACTACTAGTAGTAGTAGTAGTATAATTAAAAAAATAATAATAATAGTAACGTAAGGATATTATAAAGAGAAAAAAGGAAAAAGAAAAAAAAAGAAAAAGTTAAAAAGGAAGGGACTAGCTATTCTAGCTAAGCACTAGTTATAAAGATAAAATATAATATTAACTTTAAGCCCTAGAGATATAAAGATTTACTAATAGAGATATTAGTAAGAAGTACGTAGGGAAGTACTAGCGCTTTTACTTAATAATAAAACCTAATATTATAACTATTATAAGAATAATATAAGTTAAGGCTTACTAACCTAAAATAATAAAAAGCTAAATAAAGGCGCTACTAAATAACCCTTTAGATTAAGAAGTAATAGGCGCTAGTAATAAGATAAAGTAAGAGTACTAATAAGGAAAAAAACCTAGAAGATAAATAAAGAAGGTAATATAAGGAGAGGATTAAGGGTGTAATAGGTATATAAAGGAGTAATAAAGGTAAGTAGCTAGCCCTATTTAAAGTAAATTTAAAAGAAACTATAATAAAGAACTTATTATATAGTAATAATAATATTTAAGTCTATAGTAAGTAATAATTATATATTAGTCTTATATATAGAGGAGTATAGTAGACTACTAAAAGGTTATTTACTATATTAGCTTTTAGTAAATATAAAAAGTAATTTAGAGAGATTACTTAGCCTATAATAAAATATTATAGTTAAGTATAAAGATTATAGCGTTAGCTAGAAGGATAACGCTATATCTAAGTATAAGGCTAAAGTAAGAGGTTCTCTAGACTTCTTACTTAGATAATAGGTAGGGGGCTAGTAGTAAACTACTAGATTTATAATAAGAAGCCTTAAGGTAAGGTTTAAGAGGGGAGGGGATTATATTAAGACTAAATCTCTTACTTAGATAATAGGTAGGGGGCTAGTAGTAGACTACTAGCTTTATAATAAGGAGCCTTAAGGGTAATGCTTAGGAGGGAAGGGGATTATATTAGGATTAAATAGTTATTATACTAGCTAAAGGGGATTACGTAAGGTTAAGAGATATAGGCCTAAGATAGGGCTTACTAAGTAAGCCCTTAGGGACTACTAGTATCCTAACTAATAGGCTTAGAATATATTAGCTAAATAAGGGATAAGTAAGAGGTAGAAAAGAGGGAGCTACTACCTACCTAAGGGGGAGGAGGTAGGTAGAAATAATATAACTAACTAACCCCTACCTATAGTTAATAACTCTACTACTTTATATAAACCTAGCCTATAATAGTAATAAAAATAATTACTACCTATAGAGTAGCTATAAAGTACTTAGTGCTAAATACCTAAGTGTAAAATAAAGTAGCTAAGCGTATTACTATAATTATCTACCTTAAGGTAAAATATATATAAATTAATATAAAATTACCTAAAGCTTTATAGCTAGAGATATATATAGTAGTAATATACCTATATAACTATATACTATTAGTAGTTAGGAGGTAGAAATCCCTATATTAAGTATAGTATTTATACTTTAATCTATTTACTAATACTATAAATCTATATATAAAGCCTAATCTTTCCTATATATAAGCGTATAGCTACTAAGCTTTTATCTTAACGGCTGATATATAACTTAGGTATAATAAGTAGAAGAAGTTATCCTTATAAGTATAGATTAGTTACTTATTTAGTTATACCTTAAGTAAATTATACTATATATAGTATCTTATTAAAAATAAGGTATTTACTATAGGTAATATAATATTTAATAAAAAACAGAAATTTAATAAGTTAATTAATTACTTACTTAATAAACTATAAGACTATGATCTTATTACTATTTAGGTGTAAATTAAATAACTTATTATATAAAGTACGCTAGCCCTATAGGCTAAAGAAATTAATAAAGAAGAAGGTAATATTATTAAAGGATAGTACGCTAAGGCTATATTAAGTAACTATAAAGCTTTTAAAATAAGTATAGATATTTATAAGTAACTTTTACTTTTTTACTAACGCCTCCTTTATTACTACTAGCTATATTCTTTAGTACTTTAGTAAAGCTTAATATAAGGGGTAAAAGTAATAATAATACTATAAAACACTTTACTTTATAAGTAAATACTATAAAAGATTATAATAATATTATAAAAAACTCTACCTTATAAGTAAATAAACTATTAATATTAGTAAATATATTACTCTTTTCTACCTTACTTATATATATATTAGTAAAGAATATACTACTTTTCTCTACCTTATATATATATATATTAGTAAAGAATATACTACCTTTTTCTACTTTACTAATAATATATATATTAGTAAAAAACATACTACCTTTTTCTACTTAGTTAGTATCTAATATATTAGTAAATATACTACTGTTTTCTACCTTATATATATAAAATACTTTTAGATATAAGAGAAGTCTAGACTTTACTATAAGCCTTAGTAAATTAAAAGTAAATATCCTATAAATCTTATTTAAAGCGGCTTTTCTTACTAAGGTAACCTATAAGTAAATAATAGGTAATTTAACTACTATAGGGATTAATCACCCTTATGTTTAGATAAAAAACCTAATTAGTACTTATTAGTAAGCGCTTTACGCCCTTCTATTATATAGTAAGTTAAAAACCTACCTATATAAAAGTAAACTTAAGAAAGTAGAAAAAAGCTACCTATATAGCTATAAAGAATTATAATTATAGTATAAAGTAGTATAAAAAGAAGCTATAAAGTACTAAGTACTTAGTTACTAATAGGTATATACCTATAAGTTAGATAGGTATAGTAGACTTACTAAATTTAAAGTAAGGCTAGTAATCTATAGTAATTAATAGGTAAAAGACCTTTATAATACTTATATAGCTATACTTATAGGTATATTATTTAAAATACTAATAGTAATTACTATATAAGTTAATCTAAAGCTTCTCTAATATAATATAGTAAATACCTTTATTTATATAGAAATTAATAAAACTATATATATAAAGATACTACTAGGCTATTACTATATAGGCTAAATTCTCTAGCTTTAGAAAGCGCTATATAGCCTCTACTAATTACTATTACTATAGTAATAATACTGTTAAATTAGTACTTAAGGGCCCTTAATAGTTAGATTCTATAATAAAGCTAGGAGCTCTACTCTTTTATAAATTTAATAAATACTTTAAAAAACGCTTCTATAAGCTTAGGTTTTACTATATAGCTAGTAAGAATTACTACTAAATAAAAAACAGCCTTATATTCTTCTTTTATATAAATAACTATATACTTACTTTCTACTATAAAGATAAGCCTACTATATAAGAAGTAATAGTAGCCCTTTAAAAATAATATTACCTTAAAGGTAGTAGGCTACTTTAGTAGTTCTTAGGTATTATAGTACTATGTAATTAAGCTATAAAACGTCTTTAGCTATTATAGTTAGTATACTATAAATAGGCTATAAAGTTACTATATAGAAATAACGTATTAAAATTAACTTTAATAAGTAAGAAAGATTTACTACTTTATAGAGGAATTACCTTTTTATAAGAGGTTACTTACTATTAGTAAAAAATAGAGATAATCTTATATACTATAGTAATAACTTAGCTAGATATTACTTTTATAATAGGCTATTTAATATAATTTAACTATAAGCTAAAAAATATTTACTAATAAGTAGTAAACTATATACTAAATTATCTCTATTATTTATAATACCTTTACCTCTTATATAGTATAAATAAAATTAGCTATAATAACACCCTTAAGGTATCTACTAACGTAAGCTTTACTAATAATCTAGATAAAAAAAGCTTATAGGTAGTAGTAATAAAGTTATTTAAAGAAATAGTAATATAGTAAGCTAATAAGTAAAATATAGTTATAACGTTAACTACTAAGGTAAAGCTTTTAGCTCTTTTATTTACTATAAAAGAAGCACTTTTTACTAATTAACTAATTACTATACTAAAGGTAAAATTACCTATAAAGCGTAGGATTATTACCTAACTATTACCTAGTAAAAAGGCTATAAAATAACTTATAGTTTAAATTAACTATAATAATATATAGACTATATACTTTATTAGTCCTAAGATAATCTAGCTATAAATAAACCTCTACTATATAGATATTTATAACTACTAGCTATACTAAAAAGTTACTAAAAGAAGAATTATTATAAAGTATTAGTAATCTACTAAAATAATAGTAAATAGAATAATAAAGGCGCTTATAGTATAACCTTTTACTAACTTTATATAGTAATTATATATAAGTAATTAATAGGTATAAATTAAAGTAAATTATATATATAAAATAGAGAAAAGTTAATTAAAATAGAAAGTAAATATAGTAAAAGATAACGTATAGAATATTAATAAGTTAGAAGGGGAATTTACTATATAAAGTAAGGTTAAGCTAGCCTTATTATAGGTTATTACCTTATAAAGAATTAGGCAGCCCTAAGGGGGTGTGTTAAATTTAGTAAAATAGTATAGTAGTATATAGTAAAGTACTAGGGAATCTATAGGTAATTTACCTTACTTTATAGGTAAATTAAGCTAATAAGAGGCTAAGGATTTACTACTATTTACCTATTAAGGGATAACCTTATAGGTAAATTTCTATAATAAGGTAGAAGAATATATAAACACATAAGTAAATAGACTGCGATTTAACCCCTATAACCTACTGAATTTAATAATATAATACTTACTATTTAAAAAGGTAAAAAAAAGCTTCTAAAAGTAGTCCTTCTAATTAGCTACTACCTAATACTAAATATACCTCCTCTAGGCCTAAGTTAATAATACTACTAGTAGAAAGATAAAGACTATTTAACTAAACCTAAATATAAAGTTTATAATAATTAGAGAGGTATAGTAAGCCTAAATTAAAGCTAGTAATATAAAGGATATTATAGCTAAATCTAGTAACTCTAAATTATCTAGTAAGGCTAAAAGTTATATTAAAGTAGTACTAATAGCTAGTTAATAAAGTAAATAAAGTGGTAGTAGTAGTTATAATAGTATCGTTTTTTAGGTGGGCGAAAAGCAGGGGTGGGCGAAAAGTGGGTGCTTTAACTTATAAAATACAGGCAAAGGCTAGATACTAGATCAAGACATGTATCTGTGTTCAACCCCTTTTCCAAAACATTGATTATTGTTCGGCATTAGTCAGACGCTATTTCTTATTTCTTTACACGACTAACTCATAAAACTTGTCTTCAAACTATGACTGAACTAGGGAAATCATCCATAGAAAAAAAGAAAAATGGATAAACCCCCTAAGCACCTTCAAACAAGATGCTTTTGGTGTCATGTACATTGATCATAGTGTACTCAGCCATGCATGGGTCCTTATGGCACACTTGCATGGTAACAGCGAGCAAATTGGGCTCTGTCCAAGCGGCACGCAGTCCGTGTGCCTCCAGTCGCTCCCACCAGTCAAGCAATGTCTTTGAGTTTGTGTCGTCAGATAGATGAATCTCAATCATCAGCTGGCCAATAGGTAGCTCTTCACCAGCGGACAAAGGAAAGTCGCGATGCATGCCGTCCAAAGCGTCAAATTCGGCCTTCTCGATGTCCATTTTGAGAATGTCACTATTGATTGTTTGCATTAGTTTTGCAATAGATGTTAGGATATAGAAACATTCTTACATGTAGTCGTGACCGTTCATCTCCATCAAGTCTGCAATACTGTAAAAAGGAGGGTTTCGGGTGGTATCTGTCGTGCCAGCAATACCAACTTGCTTGAAGTGGGCTCGATCACGGTTCTGACTGTCGACTTGTGTTCCGAAGTCCACAACTGAGAAGTCATAGGCCCAGACAACACAATTGGTGCGGCTCAGCATTTCTTGTTCTATGAGTAATGGGGTTATCAGTATACCGTGCATGCGCTACTCCTGCGGGAAGAGTTGCATAGATTGCTTACCGAAGCTGGACTCGTCACGGACACCGAAAGAATAGATGACACATTCGCGGTCTTTGGGATAGTCTTCGTATCGAGACATACCGCACACCCACTTCCCACCATCTCCCATGCGGCCAATACGCTCAACATCCCATGGACAGTTATAAGATGCCGGCATGAAATCCCAAACGCTATATGGGTGTAGTCCATAACTTGTGGCCTCGACGGCAGAGTACCTACATGGTGGATTATTCATCAGCGATGTCGGTTAAATCAGCATTCAAACAATGAAAAGAACCTCCAAACGCTGTTGAAAAGGATTACGAAAGGATTGAAACGTGGGTTATAGCATCAAGAGAACTTACAAGGGCATCTTGGAAGCATCGCCCCAATCTGCAGCTATCATTTCATGGCGCTGGTTTACGGTCTTGGTCCAGACAGACTCGGAATGGGCCATGAATCTGGCCATCGTTTTTCGACTCCCATGCATGTTGACGAGGTTGCTGACCTTGGAGCTTGTCCAATCGCTGACTCTGGCCACAGCCTGCCCGGAACGTAAATGAAGCATCGCAAAAACGAAGACAACTGCAGTAGCCAGCCAGAATATCTGCAAGACGCGGCGGTTGGGTCTCATTGCCATTTTTTCCATGATTGCGGAAGACGTCCGGTTTCGTGTATGTTGACTCTACGTTGGTAAGACCGCTGCAAACTGCACACCTTCTGTCAACAACCAAAGTCTATAGCCGGAACTGTGAAAAGTCAGAATCGCAGAAACCTATCTATTATATATGACGCGGCATTATAAAACTGAGACACTGGCGCTTTAGTGGCCACCGCATCTTCTCGACGTTTGCGCCGTGTTTCTGGTTGTCAGGTGATGGTACTAATACATTGTACCAATACCGATCTAATACATGCCTAAACATGGGAATCCTAAGGGACACTTTTGTCGCAGCCGGTTCCCTTAATCCCTTCCGAAATGCGGCGTCTTGTTTTTGCCGCCGTGCAGAGTGGTTTTTGAACGAGAGCAAGCTTCAAGACACGGGCATAGCGCATAAAGTAAGAAAAATGTTCTTGGTACTAGTTAGCCCAGCCCGCTTCCTGTCACTACCTGAGCCTGCCTTAGCTTGAAAGGCACCAGCTAGCTTCTTCTGGCTGGGCCATAAAAGAGAAGAGTTCTTGCATAGGAAGTGGACTTGTCTCTGGGTAGAGGAATGTGCCCGTGCCCAGATGGATATTATGACAAGCATTGGAATGTTGCTTCATAGCAGCGGTCAACAAGTAATGTAAAAGAAAGGCAGGAATGCTCAACGTAAACAGGGAGGTGTGAGGTATGGAGGGACAGATTGTCTTTTGTGGCTCAGCGCTAGCAAGGAATGAAAGTGTCGGATTGTGCCTAGTCACTCCGGATTAGCTTTTAGCGATTCTTGGCTAGGAACATTCTCAACCGAGGCTTGCAGTTTTTGCGTTAAAGAATAAATGCACCGTTAGACGGATATTCCAAACGCTCATCATTGTGAAGCCAGATATCCATTGCTTTCCTGCCCTTGTTGGGCCCTGATCTGCTCGTCGCCGGTCGCCTATTGCCAACGCCAGGGGGACTTCGCCACTGACTCTGCCACCAAACCTAGTAAGACATGTACTGCCGAAATAGGCCGTAGCGTAACGGTCGATAATAATACAGATTACAGTGTTCAAGTCTTCTGGCAACAGATCCTGGCGACTGGTAAAGGTTTCTAGGATGCCAGAATGTATGAAAAACAGCTGGTAATACGCATAGTTTGTACCTGTTCCGGTCTGTCTCAGCCACTGATTCAGAAAGGAACATTGCACAATTCTAGCTCTGAGAAGCAACCGGATCCGGCAGCAAGACTACAGCTACAAGAGGTTTAGCGGCCCGAAAAAGCTTTCAGAAAGGTTTCCGGGCACTTTTATGCACTGCTGACATCAGCCATGGCATGACTTATTGGCGACTGGCGACGAGCAGATCAGGGCCTGCGTCACTATCCTGACGAGGCAAAGATAAACGTTAGGGAAGTCCTGCCCTCCTGTCAGCCCATCCCAAGGATATCGGATCAATAAATATCACGCGTGTTGGAACTGATTGATTCTAGCATGACAGGTTGTAAATTGCAAAGCCTACAAAGCCTCCGAATGCAGGGTCCCACATAAATGATGAGGCCACGCAATTCAAGGGACAAAGGAGGGGATACAATAGCCCGGAGCTGCCTGGAGAGTAAAATCCGTTCTGGAACAGGTCTAAGAGCAAGAAGAGCCTCTGTCAAGTTTATAAAGTTTGCAATTCAGATATGATGATTAATGCCGGTATAGTAGAACTTGCCACTTTCTTGCCTAGTCCTAAGTCAACCCTAACAAGCAATGGAATAGACTAGGCCACCCTGCCTGTTGGCAAGAGCCAGGTGTGTGACATCACAGTCTTCGACTGGTCATACTTCTAAGAAGACTAAAATGGGGGGAAAGCTAGTGAGGATTTTGATCTAGGTATATTAGGTCCGGCCTATTCAGAATTCTGGCCTGATGAACAGGCTGGATCCGGCTGTAGAAATCCGGCTTGGAGAGCTTGACGGCCTGAAAAGGATGGGTTGTCGGCCCGGAAAGTGTTTTACGTAGTCTCGGAGAGACTTCTGCACGGCTGATTTCAGCATGTTAGCTAATACAAGATGATGATATATCAGAAGATCTGTACCTAAAGGGGCCTAGGGTATATTTAATTACATACACTAAACAGTGAGATCACTCGCCGTAGCGGTGGTTACCTATCGTTGATCTCATGACGACATCGATCAGGATTCCCATACGTGTTTATTACAAGATAATACCTAGTTTAGTTATCGTGTTACCATCCTGCAATCGTATTCCGTGTAACCCTGAGAGTAGTTTCCTGAAAGGGGTTTTCTGAGAAGGAGATACTGACCTTGTCCGAGAGATGAGCTTCTACCGGAAGTAGTTTGGTTACGGCGACGATTGCGGCAAGAGAACGCATCCGAGATTTGGATTCTCACTCTTGTATGTAGGTGATGAGGTAAAAATGAATTTACTGCCTTCCCCATCCCTACAAATATACTAATACCGACAGTACGGCAGCGGATCTTTTTACATCCTTACCCATCATATCTCTTTCAGTCGATATTTTGTGGTCGAGTCGAATCACCTGGCAGTTATGTCGATCATGCAGCTCAGTATTTATTTATCGAAGTTGTTCCTTCCAGCATTTATTAATAGGTCCATCCTATCTTTCACGGCTAATCCCGACGACCGCCCAAAACCTCAACTACCACGGCCCACAGCATACCTCGACGGTCTTCGTGGCGTTGCAGCTCTTATCGTCTACATCTTCCACTGGTCGTACCTCTGGTTCCCCCAGCTTCGATACGGCTATGGGTTCGATAACAACAAGCTGTTCTGGCAGCTACCCGTCATTAGGGCCCTGCACTCCGGCCGATCCAGTGTGACGGTCTTTTTTGTGATTTCCGGCTTCGTTCTCTCGATCAAAACTTTGAAATTGATTCACCAGCGAAAGGACGATCAAGTTCTAAGCGCACTCTCCGGGTCTTCTTTCCGACGCCCTTTCCGACTTTATCTACCAATCATTGTCTCGACTTTAATAATCGCTTTCATCGTCTATGCCGGATGGTACGAGGGTGACCCTTCGGGTGCACCAATTCCTCCTAAGGGAGCCACTCTTGACCAGCAGCTCCGACATTGGTTTTGGTCAACAATCGATACCATAAATCCGTTCCATCTTATCGACAACCGAAGAAACATGAGTGGCAGCGTATACAACGGCCATCTATGGACGATTCCCGTCGAGTTCAAGGGGTCACTGCTCGTCTTTATTCTTTTGCTCATTTTCGCCCGGGCTAAGAGATGGATCCACGCAGTGGCGGTAACTGGAGTGGCTTTTTGGCTTGTATTCTCTGGCGACTTTGACCAAGCTCTATTCGCCATTGGCTTGTTGCTGGCAGAGCTCTCTATCGTTCGTCCACCAAATGCTTTCACCGCAGCTACACCCGACGATGCCATCCTGGATTCCGACATCCGGATACCCAACAAATTCAGCGCGTGGCCTCCCAAGATCGTCCAGCATGTAGTGACTGTAGCCCTGTTCTGTCTCGCGCTCCATTTCATATCTTACCCCGAGATTGATGGCGCCAGTACTCCAGGGTATATCACAATCTCCCAAAAGGTCCCTGCGTACTACCTCAACAATTCAGACCGTAACCAACAGTACTGGAACTCTGTGGGGTCTGTTATGCTCATCGTTGCGTTAATGTACTCACCTACGGTGTCTTTAACTCCGATGACTTCATGGGCACATCGAAAATTTTGCTTCCTACGTCGTCATATCTACCTGGATCTTGAAGTTCAAAAGGAGCCGCTGTTATCGGAATACCTCGTGGAGAATGAGGCAGCGCTGGAGCCACTTCTCCAACGTCCCTTTACCACAAGCTTCGCACAGTTTCTTGGCCAGATATCCTACTCTTTCTATCTTTGGCATGGTACTATCATCCACACAGTTGGCGCAATGTGGATGAATCCAGCCAGTGTAGCCTGGGATCAAGCAGTCAAAGAGATCGCGGAGTTGGTGGTCGCCGGAAATGACCTTGCGGCAGACAAGCTTCGATGGAAAACTTGTACCGCCTACTATTTGGCGTTCTTTTTGGGCACTTTAGTTAATACCTTGGTACTTTTATGGGTGAGCGACGTTTTCAACAGGTTGGTTGATGTTCCTGCCGTAAGGTTTACGCGATGGATCAGTAAGAAGGCCTGGACAAAATAGTGGACACAATGCTGTATCAGAAATATGATTTCTAGAGTTATTACTGGGCATAAATATAACCACCTACCAGGTTAAAGTACCTACTTGTTACCCAACTCTACTATTTCTCTACCCAGCTGAGGCTAAGGGCGCCATGCCATGATTAGGTGCTGGTAATAAGTGCTTGTAATCTATGAAGTATGAGATGTTTGAGCTTTTGTTAACAGGAAAACGGGAGAAGGTTAAACATTAAATGAGGTTTACGGAAAGGCAAAGTACAAGGAGGCAGAGTGAGGCTGTTGGTTAACAGGCAGCAAGAAAGTGCGGAATGCAGAGAGGCAGGTACGTACTCCTTACACCAGACTGCACCACAGCATATCCCAGTTACTGAACTTTGATAACTACAATCTCCCACAAGAACATCAATATTCCTAGAGATATATCCGTATGTACGGATATTCTCCTATAATAATTATATACTAATACTAACACACGAGAGACAGAGTGATAAGACCTGTTATAAGACAAAGCCCCTATATATCAGACTTTTCAATAGTAGCTTAGTGTTTTTTATTACTAGGGTTATCCTACTACTAGTTACTCAGCTAGTCAGCTATTTAAGGTTTAGAAAAAGACAAGTGCACCTAATCCTAGGGTGGACGTAGTTAAGGTGACCAGTAGGGGGGGGGGGGGGGGGGGTTTACCTAACCCAGTCCCA